>MU225246.1:705008-716673 GCA_018584345.1 Thuja plicata
TAGAATGATGACAGTTATGTTTCTAAAAGATAAATCTGAAGCATTCAAGATGTTTAAGTGGTATAAGGCTATGGTAGAAAAACAAAGTGGTAAGGATTTGAAATGTTTGAGATCAAATAGAGGAGGATAATTTATATCAGATGAATTCACTAATTTCTGTAATGAGCATGGTATAAAAAGATAGGTTTCTACACCAAGAACACCACAACAAAATGGGATTGCTGAGAGAAGGAACATATCAGTAGTTGATTGTGCAAGAACACTGATGATAGAGAAAGACATCACCCAAATCTTCTGGAGGGAAGCTGTCAGCACTGCTATCTATACACTTAATAGAGTATAATTGAAGGACACAAAGAAGACACCTTATGAGCTATGGTATGGTAAAACACCAAATGTAAGTTACTTCAAGATCTTTTGTAGTCAATGTTATGTCTTAAAGGGTGATAGAAATGGAAAGCTTGATGCCAAAAGTGATGAAGGTATTTTTCTGGGGTATTCTACCAAAAGCAAAACTTTTAAATATCTTATCAAGGCCTCTAACAAAATAGTTGAAAGTGCAAATGTAAAGATTGATGAATTTGTAGAAAAGAATGAGTTGGAAAGTACAAATGAGCCAGAGGACTACAACAAGTTTGTATATTGTGAAGAACCCAACACTCTACCTAAGCAACATTGCTTAATCCCAGAACAAAAAAATGTTGCAACCGATGGTCAGACTGCTATTACTGATGGTTAGGATAATAGTCAAGATAATGTGCAAGATAATGAAGAACATAATGAAGATCGGGATAATGATCAAGCTGATAGACAAATAACTCTACCTGTACTTGCAAGATATGTGAGAAGGAACCATCTAGAGATCAAGATCATAGGAGATAAAAAAGATGGTACAAGAACAAGAAGTAAGTCTTTAACCTCAAATTGTTTAATTTTTGAGTTTGAGCCAAAATATGTCAATGCTGCACTAGATAATGAAAAATGGATAAGTGTTATGAATGATTTGATTGAGAAGATTCAGAAGAACAAAACATGGTCACTTGCGCCAAGACCAGATGACAAGAATGTCATCAATACAAAGTGGATATTCAGGAGTAAGCTGAACGAGAATGGAGAAGTCACAAGGAATAAAGAAAGACTAGTATGCAAAGGGCATGCACAAGAGGAAGGTACAAACTATGGAGAGACCTTTGCACCCGTTGCTAGGCTAGAAGGAGTAAGAATGCTACTTTCTTATGTTGCATACAAATGATTCAAAGTATATCAAATGGATGTCAAGTCAGCATTCCTAAATGGAATACTTGAAGAAGAGGTACACATTGAGCAACCAGAAGGGTTTTTAGATCTAGACAAGAGGAACATGGTATGTAGACTTCACAAAGCCTTGTATGGATTAAAACAAGCTCCTAGAGCCTAGTATGAATGACTTCATTCCTATCTAATAAGTATTGGATTCATAAGGACTAGTGAAAATAATAATCTTTATTTGAAAGAAGATACTGATGCTAACACTTTGATTGTTGAAATATTTGTTGATGACATCATATTTAGAGGCAATGATATGCTATGCAAATCATTTTCCGATGAGATGAGAAAAGAATTCGAGATTTCTATGTTTGGAGAGATCAAGTTCTTTCTTGGTCTATACATCATTCAACAAAGTGAAGGTATCTTCATTACACAGTCCAAATACATCAAAGAGGTCCTGAAAATATTCAAGATGGAAGATTCCAAACCAGTTGGAACATTGATGGCTATTGGATGTAAGTTAAAAAAGGAAGACAAGACAACAGAGGTAAATCAGACTTTGTACAGATCAATGATTAGAAAACTCATGTATGTTGTACACACTAGACCATATATTGCACATGCAATAGGAATTGTTGCTAGATTTTTTGCTAACCCTAGGGAATCACATATGACTGCTGTAAAAAGAATTTTAAGATATCTGAGCAATACCGAGGAATTTGGCTTATGGTATAGAAGAAAAGGAAAATTTGAACTTAAGGTGTTTATTGAAGCTCATTGGGATGGAAATCTTGATGACCGAAAGAGAACAACTGGAGGAGCATTCTTTATGGGTGACAGACTTGTCACATGGATTAGTAAAAAGCAAGGATGCATCTCTTAGTCTACTATAGAAGTATAATATGTTTTTGCTGCTGCAAACTGCTCAAATATTGCATGGATCAAACAGTTGCTGGAAGGTATGCATATGAAGATCTCAGAACCAGTGATTATCTATTGTGATAACACCAGTGCAATAAACATTTCCAAGAATCTAGTCATGCATTCCAAGACTAAACACATTGCAATCAAGTATCATTATTTAAGAGAACAAGTTCAAGAAAAAGAGGTGATACTTGAGTATGTGCAATCAAAAGAATAATTAGCTGATATCTTCACCAAGCCACTACCCAAGGATACGTTTGAGTACTTGAGAAAGAGACTAGGGGTCAAACCCTTGTCTACCAGTTACTAAAAGACTAAAGGCTACATCACCCTATATATTATTAGAATACCATTCATGTTGATGCAAGCAAAAAGATGAACTTCAAAGCTACGTCTATATACAAAAAGGTATATATCATAACCAAGCACTAGAGCATATTATTGTATTGGTGATGGATAAGGGAAATTCAAGGAATATATTATGGATAGAAGAAAATGATTATTTTACATGAATGCCAGATATTTGTAAAATACTTATTTGGCATTGTTGTCAAAGGGAGAGAAATTTTCCATATTATCACAGTCTTCAGAAAAAGAAGAAAGGTTATCCATTATCAGATTACTCCAATAGGGAGAGATTATATCCAAAGGGAGAGATTATATCCATAGGGAGAGTTGATGACAAAAGATAGAGACATCAAAGAAGAAGAACAGTCAAAAGAGAGATATTGACACAAGGAAAGGACACAACACATTAGAAAAAGAAACATAGAGAACTACAAGAATCAAATCTAAGCTAATACAGAGCTTACTGGTGGTCAGACATTTTTATCAGTTATCAAAAACAAAATGATTGGCATTTTGATAAATCTCAAGTGTCGTATTTCATATTGTATTAGAGATAATATAGTTTTTTTCCATCAATGCCAAAGGGAGAGATTGATGACATGTAACTAATTGAATGTTTGATAATGTTAAGTTGAAGATAATGCAAGACATTAAATTAGTTAATGGTTTGTATTTTCATTGATGTCAACTTGATATCATTTATACAGTCATGTATATAATGCCAAAGACTTCAGAGAATTAATGGAACAAAGATTATGATTTTAGCAATGCATGAAAGTCAAGTATTCGCTAAGTGACAGATAACACCGACAAAGTGCACACCATCGGTAAAAGGCAAAGAACCAAAGTCACAGTGATACTTGACGAGCAGAAGAAAGTTTTTCCTGATGAAGCAAAATCACAGGATGCTCGATGAGCTAAAAATAGAATTGCCTGATGAGTAAAATCCAATGATGCCCAACGAACAGAGATACAAAAGCTGATTGGAGTCACACCGATGGAACTGGTAGTTGTCACCGATGCCTAACTACAGAGTTGACCGATAGAACAAAGAGTTCAGAAAATGACAAAATATCTAGCTGGCAAGAGCTAAAGATAGACTTAACTGGTTGATTTCATTGTTTTATTTGACCAAAGTCAAGTGATTGATTTAAAGAAGATTTTTACAGTTGGAAAAAAGATAACTACAAGATAAATCAGGAGTTAAGCTTTAAATCATATTGTTTGAATTGTTTTTCATGCCAAGAATCAAAAAATGATGAATATCATGTCTATATAAGAGACAAGATTTATTAATTTCCACATCACATAAAAGGGGATGAATAGAAAGAGGATGCTGAAGAGAAAGTAATAAAGGATAACTTCATACAATCCTGATCAATCAAGCTGAAGGAGAGCTAAAGAATTCTACAGACACCAACGAACAATGAAGCACTACATCATAGAGCAGAAAGTGTGGAGCACAAAGAATTGAATTGATACATTGATCAGAGAGGTAATGTACTCAAATGGATCTAAAAATTTTTAATTCAAGTTGCATTGGAGAAATGTCATTGTGTTTCAGTTTAACCATTGAAGCATCAAGTATCTTAACAAAGTAGGACTTAACAGTCTTCTATATATTGAGGTACATCCCAAGGAGTGCCAAAAAGGTTGATTCATGAAGGTAGCATTGGATTTTCCTAAAGCCTATTGACAGTCTAAGAAGGAGGCTAATTCAAGGATGGTAGAAAATAGATGCTCGATACTAAGTGATAACCTCTATGTATAAAATCCTCTAACAAGGTCACACCTAACAACGTGTTTGTAACCTTTAACAGGGTTGGCTCCTAATAGGGCTCACTTTAGAAGAGTGAAAATTGTGGGTACCGACCCCAGTGGTTTTTTTCCTTAACAACGTTTCCACATTAAAATCCATGTGTTATGTGTGTATGGTTTATTACTTTACTATTTTACATTTCACATGCATTTCTGGATTGATCAATATACTCTGCATATTTACTGAGTGTCAATAAATAAGTTTTTACTTCTTATCGGTAATCAAGGAGAATAAGGTCAGAAAAGGAAAACTGACAGACAGTTAAATTATTATAAGTATTTCATGGCATGAATCTTGTAAGGGACTTAGTAATCTGAGGTTCATTGATTGGTGGTTAAGTTTAAGGATAAGTTTTTGGAGCCACTAATTCATCCCCCCTCTCAGTTATTACTAACACCAACCACATTTTTCTATCATGTACTCGGCTAAGTACTATCCAAATCCACTCAGTCTTGAACTCTTTCAGGAACATTAGGGAATTTGTTAACCCTTTCACCTTAATGTGTTTGTGTTCATCTTTAAGGTTTCCATCTATGAAAATATTTTTGTAAGCTTCTTCAACCTCAAGATCTAGGATCTCTGCAACTTTTTAGTGGATATATGCTCAGGCATCTTCAACTAGCAAAAACCTGTGTGGTATACTTAAGAATGCTTCTTGGTCATCAGGTTGTGAAGCAACCTCAGGGAAACATTTATACTTGGGCTCTTCATAGGTAGAGTTCTTGATCAGGTTGACCTTCTTGTCCTTTGCATTCTTGATCTTTGCAACTCATGATGTGGTTTCCATTTTTGTGAAATTAGGGCTTCTGGTGAACAAAAATTGTGAGCTCAGTGAGTCTAGATACTCACGTGATCTTTTTCATAGATGTTGAAATCTATTCAGAATCACCTTTGAATCTATTTATGATCAATCTGCAAACTTGTCACTTTTGGTTGCTCCTCTTCACTCTACTATTTTCTCATTTTCGCTTTGTGAGTGAATGAGCTCTTTGATTCCCTATTTATAGAAAATAACCTAAATGGTGCATTAAATTATTTAGCTACCACTCAGTAACAATGATGCTCGGGAATTATACCAACTTCATCCTCGGTGATAATACAATGCTCAGGGTAAGTGACAACTTAGTTGCACTTTTCACATTTTCACCGATGGTGCTCGGTATGTAGCAATGACTTGAATGTCTTTCATATGTTTACCAACATTTCTTGGTTTATATTGACATCTTGGTTGTTTTTAATATGTACACAGACGATGCTTGGTATCTATTTACCGACAAGACTGGATTCACAAATTCATAACAAGTAATACCATAGTGCATCTCCATTCACGCTAATTTGGCATATTATCTATGAATATTGATACTGATGTAAAATATAGATTTGTATAGTACATTTTTGTGCTTACTTGTTTTTCTTAAGTGGGGGTGGTGACATGACCAGATCCATTGGATGAGGTGTCACCAACTATGGTGCTTGGTCCAAGATCATCTTTTCTTGAAGCTTTCCTCCACATTTGATTTCTCATTCTCCTAATATCTTCAATAGTGTTCCCATTAGAAAACGTGCTTTAATTTGTCACTCAGTCTCTACAGTCTTTGCTTAGGTGACCAACCTTATGATAGTGACTGGTCCATTTCCTCATGTAGTTTGTAGCTATGTGTCCATATCTACCACATGTTGTGCAATTTTACTATGTGTTGTAATCCCAAACATATGATTTACCTAATCTTCTTGGTTGATAAGCATTTTCTTGTTCTTTAGGTTTCCATGCTTGATTTTTCTTTTTCCTGCATTCATGAGATGTGTGCCCATGCATTTTGCAAGTAGAGCAATATTTCTCCATGTAGGATTCCTTATTTGGTTGGTTCACCTTAGATCTACATTCATGTTCTTTGTGTCCATGCTTGATACAGTTATAACAATTACCTATGAATGTAGAAGTGGATTTAGGAATACCTTTAGCTTTGCTCCTACAAACAATTGATGTGTGGCCTAGTTTTCCATAGTGATTGCATGACTGCTTCTTTGTTCTTGGATTTGTGTAGACATTTTTTATCAGCTCAGTTTGATGATTCTCCATGCTCAAGATACCCTAAACCAGTATTTTTTTTAGTCTTATTTGTCCATTCAAAAAATCATCCATTCTTTTTATACTCTCTTCAGCTTTCTTAATCATGTCATTATTTTGTTGTTGAATCCTTACTTCATGCTTTAGTTTCTCATTTTGTTCTCTTATCTCACCAATAGCTTCCAATTTCCCATTGAGTTCTATGTTCACTCGGTTGGCCTCATGACTCATAAGAACTATTTGATTTGTGATCTCATGATGATGTTTACTAAGTCTCTGTATTTTAGTTTCTCTCTCTTGTAGCTTCTTAGTGATCTTCCTCCTGTCATCAATAGATAATGATTGTTCTTGTTCAACTTGTCTAGCATTATTCATAACATCAATCATCCTTACAATCTATGTCTCTTGACCGATTTGCAATATCTTTACTTGTTTAATCAGATGTTGATTGATTTTGTTAAGACTTGTGATGCTTCCTTCATATGTGTCTGATGTATTGCTAGGTGTAGATCTTGATGACTCAAACAAATTAGGCATCTATTCTTCATGATATCTAGTTTCATTGTTGTGAGATGCCATAAATTTTCTTTCATCTAGTAGCTCTCTCATCTCTCATCATAATTATTTGTATTTCTCATAGAAGATCTGTATCTGCAACTTCTGATTTTCAATATTCTTATCAAGCTTATACCTTTCCATTGTATGATCTTTTCTCTCAAGTGATTTAAACTTTTCCAAAGAAGAGATCTAGCTCTGATACCAATTGTTGGAATAATGGAATGGTGTGTATTGAGAGGGGAGGGGTGAATCAGTACCCTTAAAACTTTTTATCAATTAACCCTTAGTAATCTTTCCTTGCATTACCGACCATATTGATTTTCTACCTTATGCATGTAATATAAAAACATAAACTCAATTGCATGTAAACATTCATAGAAACATTCATGAAAAGTAGTTACACATGAAACAAGAATTGGTAACACATAAAACCCCTATTAGAAGGTAAAAATTGCAGTGGGGATGAAACCCACAAAGCTTCACTATCTGCAAAATGGAAGGTGTCAGTGAAGGCTACAAGTGTGATCACTTCTGATGATCTTACCCTATTAGGAGTAACATTTTAGACTAGTTGGGTCTACTCAGTTAAGATATTTTAACAATGTTGTTAAGTGAAAACTTAGTTAAGATATTTACAATGAGACTGTTAAGTACACCTTCTTAAACAATTTCTTCTATTTGCTATAATTGTTAGAAAATAGTCAAAAAAACTTGTTGACATGATAGTATGCAATCATGAATTCCTGATTACAGATCCTTTAAGTTCACAAGATATGTGTATCACCTATAGTGATTGATTAATACCTTTGTTATGCTCGGTAGCCTTGAATCTCGTTCTTCATAACTGAATTCTTTCTTTTGTGTCCTTCTGTATGAAACCCTCTGTATGATCCATAGATGTCTACTGTGGCTACAATCATCATGTTCTGATTGATTACTACATCTATTTATATAATGTATTGACCTAATTAGGTTTCATGCTTTACAATAAAAAATCTATGATCAAAGGTTTACAACTTGACCTTGATCTCCTAGTTTGGCTGTTTACAATCAGTTAGACTGATTAAAACAATTACATATGCTTTAGTTTTTCCTCAAGAAATGGTTTTACAGCTAAGCATAAACCTAATTATAAAACTAAAGTGCTTTAGATGATGTGTTTCTCAGATCCACATTTCTCAGAAATAAAATTGTCTCTCCATAGATTGGTGCTCGGGTTGCTCTGTAGTCTGTGTTCAGCGATGTCTTTGGACTGTCTGTCGATTTACTTTGTAAAGTGTTTTCTTGGTTTATAGTGTAAATTGTCTGTCTGTGATAGTCTAATTTTGGTGTTCACTATGCTTGTCTGTTTCGGTGATCTTTGCATTTAACTATTTGCTGTAACTCATTGATCATGTAACCGATAGTCCAAAAATTGTTTCCTTGTATACTAATAACAAACTATTATCCTTTAGGACTATCAGATCCTTGTCTCTCTCTTGGTACAAGGTAATGAAGGGACTAAATCTATTCTAACAATTTATCATTAATGTATCCATGCTACATCTTCTCGGCTAAAAAATTGTCTCATAAACCCATAGCATTGGATTGCTTATTTTAGGATTGGGCACCCTAAATGATTGATAATTAGATCATTCAGTCTCATTTTATTATCGACCAGCGATGTAAACTTGGAATGACATATGCAAAGTATATGCTTCAAACTCTCTTAATCCTCATGACTAATCCTATGAAATTGAAATGCATTGAGCTTCAAGAAATCTATGCTAACATAAGTAAATACACTTACTCTAGGAAAACAAGTAATCACAGATAGGAACTACTCTATCCGCCTATGCTGCAGGAAGAGTCTACTAGTTTTGTTACTAGTGGCTGCAAGAACAACATAGTTCTACTTTACTTCTAAATAAGCATAGAAATGATTCCTACTCTAACAAAGTAATTCACTCACCAAGTGGGCCCCCTTGGATGAGTGAATAGAAACACAATCAAGATATAATAATTGAACTCAAACTGTGCATTCTATTCATTCATGGAAAATACAATTGGATAGATAAAACAGTATTACAGCTATAAAATCTTCTATTCAGAAAAATCAACTAACTCAACTAACTCTCAAGAGTTATAATAGTCATCTTATTTAAAGTAAATCTACAACTACTCCCTAAATGTAAGATCACTCCATTAATGAGGATCATTACAGATACATAATGTCTCATAACAGAAATAACAGTCATTAAGAATAAGTCCTCCTAGGATATAGCACATTGTGGGTTCTAGATCTATGCGCTACATTTAACTAAAAACTATATTGACTTGTTCCTCATGAAAATATCTTGAGCTAATGCCTTAACTTGCTCAAGCGCTTACTTGAATTCTTCAACACAAAGGCATCTTGTAGCAACGATCGATTTTGACTTCTTCAAAACCATTATGTTGATCTTTAAACGTGCCATGACTGATCCCTGCAAAATTATTAATGCACCCACAACCTTCGATACATACATATTCACATCATTAATATTAGGAATAAAGTGTCAAGTTCTAATTAATACTCTTGCAAGGAATATGGCTATAGGAAGGAAACTACCCACAAACATAGCATAGGAAAAGGATCATTTATTAGCATATATAATTACTGCATTCTGTCATTTCTATCCATCAGTTTTAAGAAAATATACCATGTTCTTCTATCATCCATTTTCCTGTTGGAAAGTGACATTGCAAGCAATTGTTTATTTTTGTCATTGATGTCAAACCTTTACTGGTGAGACTATTGCTATCTATTTGAGTACCATATCTATTGTTGATGGAGAAGATTTAACAAGAAGACCAAGTGAATGGTTGAGTTAAGGCAATTCAAAGGGTATTTGATCAGTTGGCACTTTGGCAAAGTAATTAGTTGTTTATCTTTCAAAGATAGTTTTTATGGCTGTTTTGTGCCGAGCAAAGTTTCTTGTGCCGAGTAAAGTTGTTCCTGACGAGCAAAAGTTGCTCAATGTCGAGCACCATTGAAATTGTCGAGTGAAAATAGTAATGAAGGCCGACTTATAGAAGTTTGATTAATGATGAGATTTAAGATCTCTGACCAACTTAGTTGATTTTATTGGGATATGTAATGTTAATTAAAGATTGATCCACGTCATTTAATGTATGGGTAACCATAATTAATGCATGGTTTCAAGATTTAATTAGAGACTACTTTGGAGAAGTAAATATAATGCAAAGATGGGATGATGCATTGGATCTAACCTAACATAATATCTATGATCTTGTTTAAGCGGTAAAAGATTTATCTGACCTAAACAGAGAGGTATATGATAACCTAAAGGGGTTATTCAAAAAAAATAGAAGTAATGGATGTGTATGCAAATTTTTTTGCATAGTTGATTTACTGTTTAGTATAATCTGGCAGAGAAGGCTGAATACAAAAGCAGAGTGTTGCATGTTTGATTGCTTGACGGATTTCCAAGCAGATCAGAAGGTTGAAATGACAATGCAGGCTATCCACTGTTGATTTATGCTACTGTTTCCGAGTAGATCTGAAGTATAGAAAGGTTTTATTTGCTACATCTAGACCTGAGGATAACTACTTCACCCCTCCCCTCTCAGTTATTCTAAATTAATTCTAACAATTGGTATCAGAGCATTGGTCTCCTGAAAATAGTTTGAAGGTACTTGGAGTGAAAGATCAAGATGTATAAGAAGGAGGTTCGCAAGCTGAACAAAGATAACTTCCCTGCATGACAGAGCTTGATGAAACTACATTTGGCTGGTATTGGAGATGATGCTAAGTGACTTATTGAACATGCCTATGTACCACCTATTGCTACTCTCTCAGCTGTACAACTAAGAGAAAAGCAAGAGCACAATCAAGCAATGTTGGAGATAGCCTCCTCATTAAGTTATTCAGAGTTTGATGATACAAAGAGCTACTCAAATGCAAAAGAGATGTGGGATAAACTTGAAACTGTCTATGGTGGAGACACAAATGTGCTGAGGGCTAAATCAGAAAGTCTAAGAGGTAAGTTTGATGAGATCAAAATGTAAGAAGGTGAAAATGTCATTCAGTACTATGGTAGAATAAAAGAAGTTATAAATGCCATTAGAGGAGCTAATGGAACTATTGATGAGAACACCATAATGAGAAAGGTACTAAGAACTTTACTTCCTGTATATGCTATTAGAGTTTCTGTAATTCAAGAATTGAGATGTTCTCCTAACAATAATCTGAATTTGGAAAATCTGATAGGCAGACTCACTGCATTTGAAATGTCAAATTATGATAACTATAATCCACAAGGGATCAATTTTTCTTTTAGATCACAGCTGGTTCTCAATAAATATAAGGAAAGAAACATGTGGACAGTGACAGTGACACTTCTGATGATGATCTTGAAGAACTTGAAGCACTCATGGCAAAAAGACTATCAAGAGGAAAAGGAAAATATAGAGGTAAAGTTCCTATCATTTGTTTTTCATGCAACAAAGTTGGTCATATAGCTACTAGATGTCCTAACAAGAATGAAAAGGATGAAGGAAGGGACAACAAATAAAAGGAATACAAAGACATAAAGGATGACCAAGACTTTAGGAAATATAAAGACTACAAAGACAAAGGTAAGAAATCTTGTTATATTGCTGAAGAAACTTCTGACAATGACACTGATAATTCTGATGACAATGATATAGAAGTTGTT
>MU225246.1:716766-817765 GCA_018584345.1 Thuja plicata
GTTCCCATCATATGACTGGTGATAAAGATAAGTTTGAAACCCTAAACCAATGTAAAGGAGGATATGTAAAATTTGGTAATGATTCACCATGTCTTATCAAAGGTAATGGATTGATTAATCTAATTGAAAAAATTAGATGTGATGATGTATATTGGGTTGATGATCTTAAATACAATTTTCTGAGTGTAGCACAGCTGAACATTGTTGGTTACAAAGTTAAATTCCATCACAGAAAAGCTAAGATCTATGACTCTACTGGAGAACTTGTTAGTAGTGGTGATCAGACCAAAGGTAACTTATTTTATCTAGATTTATCTGAAGAAACATATTTGTTTGCACAATACAATGATGTTTGGTTATGGCATAAGAGGTTGTGTCATGTGAACTTTGATAACTTGGTAAGCATAAGCAAACTGAAAAAAGTTAGAGGGCTACCTAAATTAAAGAAACCTGAGAATGCTATGTGTAAATAATGTCAACTAGGAAAGATGACTAAGTCTAGTTTCAAGAGTAAAACATATGTATCAGAGGAAATTTTGGAATTGGCTCATACTAATCTATGTGTTCCCATTGGAGAAAGAAGCTACTGTGGTGCCAAATATTTTATTTTATTTGTTGATGATTATTCAAGGACGATGACTATAATGTTTCTCAAGGAAAAATCTGATGCATTCCACTTATTCAAATGGTACCTAGCTAAAGTTGAAAAGGAAACATGCAAATTTTTGAAATGCTTAAGATCTGACAGAGGTGGAGAGTTTATTTCTAATGAGTTTAACAAGTTTTGCAATGACCAAGGCATAAAGAGACAGATGTCTACACCCAGGACTCCTCCACAAAATGGTATTGTTTAACAAAGGAATAGATCTATTATGGACTGTGCAAGAACACTAATGATGGAGAAAAATATTGCACAGAACTATTGGAAATAAGTTGTAAGTACTGTAGTCTATACACTAAATAGAGTTCAATTCAAGAAAGGTACAAATGCTACACCTTATGAACTTTGGTATGGTTATGCACCTAGTGTAAAGTATTTAAAGTCTTTGGAAGCAAATGTTTTATACTGAAAGACAACAGAAATGGAAAACTAGATGCTAAAGGATAAGAAGGCATATTTCTTGGTTATTCAACAAAAAGCAAAGCATACAAATGTTTGAATACTAATACTAAAAAAATTATTGAAAGTGCCAATGTAAGAATTGATGAGTTTGCAGAAAGAAATGAAGCTAAAAGTACACAAGAACCTGAAAGCTACAGATCATTCGTATATCTAGATGAGGAAGATTCTAATTCACTACCTGAGACTACTATTGTACAACAGAATGCACTTGTCGAGTCACAGAGTGGAGTTGCTGAGAAACTACAAGAGAATGTCAAGCTATCTGATGGAGATGCTGAGTCACAGAATCAACCAGAACTAAATACTGACAATGAACCTAAAGCAAGGGCTAAGCCTACTCTAGCAAAATATGTGAGAAGGAATCATAATTTAGATCAAATTATTGGATCAAAGGATTTTTTGTTATGACAAGAAGTAAGTTGAAAATGACACGTCTGTTATGTGAATTTGAGCCCAGGACAATGAAAGATGCTTTAGATAATGAAGATTGGATACAAGCAATGAATGAGGAAATTGAACAAATTGAGAAAAACAAAACTTGGACACTTGTACCTAGGCCAAAGGATAAAAATGTAATTGGCACAAAGTGGGTATTTAGGAACAAACTAAATGAATGTGGAGAAGTGACAAGAAACAAAGCTAGACTGGTATGCAAGGGTTATGCACAGGAGGAAGGAATTGACTATGGTGAAACCCTCACCCCAGTTGCTAGATTGGAAGGTGCCAGAACCTTACTTGGATATGTAGCCTACAAAGGATTCAAAGTATATCAGATGGATGTGAAATCTGCATTTCTCAATGGTATCTTGGAAGAAGAAGTATATATTGAGCAAGCTGATGGCTTTGTAGACCCAAACAAAAGGGATATGGTTTGCAGATTACACGAAGCATTTTATGGATTAAAGCAAGCGCCAAGAGCATGGTATGAGAGATTGCATAATTATCTGATCAAGATTGGATTTGCTAGAACCAATGACAACAACAACCTATACTTAAAGACAGAGCAAAGAAAAGGTACATTATTAGCTGACATTTTTGTAGATGACATCATATTTAGTGGACAAGATGTGTTATGTCAAAAATTTGTAACACATATGCAAACATAGTTTGAGATGTCTATGTTTGGTGAAATAAAATTCTTTGTTGGCTTACAAATTTATCAAATGAAGAATGGTAACTATATCATTCAATCTAAATATATCAAAGAGATACTAAAAAATTTCAGAATGGAAGAGTCCAAACCAGTGAGTACACCCATGGCTACTGGATAGAAGCTGACAAAAGATGATGACACAAAAGAAGTGAACCAAACACTCTATAGGTCAATGATTGGAAAACTACAGTATGTCATACACAGTAGACCTGACATTGCCCTAATAGTTGAGATTGTGGAAATATTTTTTGCTAATCCTAAAGAAACTCACATGATGGCAGTAAAAAGGATTCTGAGATATTTAAAAGGAATTGAGGACTATGGTCTATACTACAAAAAAGAATGACAAGTTTGAACTCAGATTCTACACTGATTCTGACTGGGCTGGAAATGTTGATGAAAAGAAAAGCACTACTGGTGGAGCATTTTTTTTAGGTAAGAAATTGATCTCCTGGACAAGCAAGAAACATAACTGCACCTCACAACCTACAGCTGAAGCCAAGTATGTGGTAGCAACAGTTAACTGTTCTAACATTGTGTGGTTGAAGATACTACTGAAAGGTATGAAGGAAGAAATCACTGATCTAGTTGTCATATATTGTGATAATACAAGTGCTATTAATATTTCTAAAAATCCTATTATGCACTCAAAGACAAAGCATATAGCTATCAAGTATCACTACTTGAGGGAGCTAGTTCAGAGTAAAGAAGTAAGATTGGTTATGTGAACACTAAAGAACAATTAGCAGACATATTCACAAAAGCACTACCCAAGGATGCTCATCAGTATCTATGAGGTAAATTGGGGGTGATTGCCCTAACTGAGGCTAATTAAGTTCTATATGGTACTGTTGCATCAAATGTTACATTCAGAATATTTGACACATTGATGCACAGTAAGTCACACTTTAGGATGCTGTCTAAAGTTGTGAAGATGAGTGAGAGAAAAGAAAAATAAGTCATAATCACAGATGATAGGATCAACATGATACTACATGATAAAGATTTTGATGTCTTTGACATTGTTGTCAAAGAGGGAGAGATTTCCTAGAAGAAGAGATTACCAAGAGGGAGAGATTAACTACAAAGAGGTAGAAGTTACTATTTGAAACATTGAAGTGATTATCTACTCTAAGGGACTATATAGATGATTAGACACAGATGATTATAGTGTGAACAAACACAGAGGGAGAAATTTCTTACAAATAAAGAATCAGAACGAAGCTAAAGACATTAATAAAAATTTGTTCATATCAAGGAACACAAGTGAATTTTTGGATTGGTTGGTAACTATGCTTGTTAAATCATTGTTTTAATATTTTGTGTTGCCATCAATTCCAAAGAGGGAGATTGTTGGAAAGTGACATTGCAAGCAATTATTTATTTTTTTCGTTGATGTCAAACCTTTACTGGTGAGACTATTGCTATCTATTTGAGTACCATATCTATTGTTGATGGAAAAGATTTAACAAGAAGACCAAGTGAATGGTTGAGTTAAGGCAATTCAAAGGGTATTTGATTAGTTGGCAATCTGGCAAAGTAATTAGTTATTTATCTTTCAAAGACAGTTTTTCTGGCTATTCTGTGCTGAGAAAAGTTTCTTGTGTTGACAAAATTTGCTTGTGCCGAGTAAGTTTGTTCATGACGAGCAAAAGTTGCTCAATGCCGAGCACCATTGAAATTGCTGAGTGAAAATAGTAATGAAGGCCGACTTGCGGAAGTTTGATTAATGATGAGATTTAAGATCTTTGGCCGACTTAATTGATTTTATTGGGATATGTAATGTTAATTAAAGATTGATCCATGTCATTTAATGTATGGGTAACCATAATTAATGCATGGTTTCAATATTTAATTAGAGACTACTTTGGAGAAGTAAATATAATGCAAAGATGGGATGATCTGTTGGATTTGACCTAACCTAAGATCTACGATCTTGTTTAAGCGGAAAAATATTTATCTGAACTAAACAAAGAGGTATATCATAACCAAAAGGGGTTATTAAAAAAAATATAAGTAATGGATGTGTATGCAAAATTTTTTGCATAGTTGATTTATTGTTTAGCATAATCTGGCAGAGAATGATGAATACAGAAGCAGAGTGTTGCATGTGTGATTGCTTGATGGATTTCCAAGTAGATCAGAAGGTTGAAATGACAATGTAGGCTATCCACTATTGATTTATGCTACTACTGCAAAATAGATCTGAAGTACAGAAAAGTTTTATTTGCTACATCTAGACCTGAGGATAACTGATTCACCCCTCCCCTCTTAGTTATTCTAAATTCATTCTAACATTTCCTACTTAATGTCTTTACACATATAAAATATGCATATAAAACCATAAGTCCATGTATCTGGTTTGCAAATAAACAGTTGAAAAGAAAATAAAAAGCACTTAGAAATATCGCCATTTAAGAGGCTCATCATTCCCCCCAACTATCCTATTACTGGTCTCCAACAATCATAAAGTTGTGGATCCTGGCTCTGAGCCTCAGGTCACTGGCAGTATTCTCCCCTAACTCATCATCAATGTATTTGAAGTATCCATGATTCTCTCCGAGTCTTTCCCATCTCTGGATTTCTTTGGCCATGTCATGATCTTCTACATTTTCATTCACTACTAATAATGGTTGCAGGAGAATAGGTGGTTGGAATCTTAATGGAAACCAATAATTAAGCATTGTCCTGCTCAACATTATGTACCATAAGCTTGTCTAGTGGAAAGAATCAAGTTTTGTGGAGAATGGGGTTCTCTAACCTTCAGGTCATGGGACATCCTTACCCATATATGCCTACAAGAAGTGATTGTAGCCTCAATATCATGTGATGAGTGTTGAAACCAATTTGTACATGCTCGCTCTCTAACTGGGTAGACTTTGTTGGCTCCACTTGGATTCATAGTAAATGAAATCCAACCAAGAAAAGTTTGTCTAGAATGTTGAACTTCAGGCCTCATAAGCAAGGGTGTCTCTATTTCATTATTTATGTAAGGTAAAGCCTGATGTTCCTACTTATTTATTTTTTCATCCAAGACATTATTGTTCTTAATTCAACATCCCCCACATAAAGTAGTGAATTCCAGTCCCCGTCGTATGGTACAACAAGATTATGCAAATACAATTCACACAATAAATTTTTTAAAGACATGGGTGCTGATTGAAATGCATCATAAAAATCACAGGGTGTTGAAACAAAGGGATTTAGTCCGTCCATAATCCTTTTTAACTTTAAATTAATGAATTGATCCTTTAGAAATAGAGCATATATCGGTGATGGTGATCTGCATGCCATAACCTCTGGAATTAATTCAGCTATCTGATCAACCCTTCTCTCCAACACTACAATTTGATCTATTTTCTTCTCCAATTGATGAGCTTTTGCATCAATGGTTCATTTCAATTTTTTCTTCTCTAACTCCCACTGTGCCCTTTCCCATACAAATTATTGATACAAACTCAATCCTGTAGTTAGGGGTGTAGATAGGTCTAGTCGTGGCATGGGTTCCTGATTAAAAATGTCAGTCCATCCTAGTGCAAGTTGAGGGGTTTTTATTATATTTTCCTGTGTGGAGGACTCCCCTTTCCACACAACAAGAGTTTTTATTGCATTATCCTCTGGACAAGATTTAGCTTCCCTAGCCAGTGTGTCCAACCCATCCTTATTAATTGGTTCTAACACCTTTTCAATAACATCCCTATTGAGTTTAGAGAACTCATCAGAAGGTAAGTTTTCTGAATCATCAAGAATATCTTTCCCAACAGAGTTATCAACAAACTCCTTTGCCTCTTCAGAATCTCCATCACTATCAATGAGGATATAGTCAACATTAGAGTTAACAACTGCTTTTAAATTTGTATTATGGTAAACGGTATCACTATCTAATTTTTTATGAACCATTGCCTTAGAAGAGGATATCTCCATAGATTCATAGGATTCTGTATTCACAAGTTGAATAGGATTCTCAACATCCTGGCCATTGTTTATAGAAATCCTAGCACTTCTTCTAGCAGGGGCTTTGGAAGAGCATGGAGAATTCTTGTGTTTCCTCGTGCTGGAAGACACCTCCTCCATAGCTGATACAAGAGGTTTTTATGGTGTTTCCTCCACATGTGAGGGTAAGGTTTCATCAACTCTATCACTATCATTCTTATGGTTGGGCTGCTGCTCTAGAATCACTTCCTCTGCTTCTAGGGTTTTATCTTTGTATTTCCTGGAAGTAGACCTAGTTTTTACAGAAGGTGGGGTTTCAGGAATATTATCAAATTTCTTGTTTTTACCTTTCTTCCTAATAGAAATAGGAGTACCAATGTCACAAGATCTCTTCCTAGGTGGTTTAGGGTTAGAGGAAGAAGCTTCAAGAACGACATCTCTTATTTGAATTATTTTACAAACCCAAGTTGTTGTGTTCTCTCTTCTTCCTACACCCTGGCCTCTAGGGCCAACAATTCTAGGCACTATTTCATCCATTTTTTAAAATTCATCCAAAATTCCTATCATTTTCTTCTTCAACTCTCTTTAAATAGTTAATTTAATTAATCAATGATGAGAAATTGACTGATTTTTTACTGATTGAACGAAAGAAGCTTGTTTCTTCACAATATTAAACAAAAAGATAGGTAAATTTACCAGTCTTTTGTCATGGCAGAGATCGCTCAAGATTTTGAAATGTAGACCGTGAAGATATTTGTAGCGCCCTTCATAGGCAAAATACTATATGATAAATGTAGATGGTTGGATGTAATCCAAGGACAATGATATCCATGAAGTGCCTTGCTTTTTGTCAATGTCTAACTGTGGATCACCATGCAAGGTGAACTGTGCCCTAGCTGAGCGTTAATCAATGTCCTTAGACCATTTCTCACCTTCCTGTGGAAACCTTGTCACTTCTACCACAATGTCTTCTATGAAATCAATTCTCAACCCTTTCACCACTACGAACCCATTCTGCAGAGTATTTAAAAGTTGCAATGCAATTTCCTTGTCAAAACCATTGAGGCTCGGACAGTAATCCAACCAACCTTTCCTTTGGAACATTTTACAACTAGATGCATCTCAAAGTAAAACTCTATGATCAGTTGGCTCATGCCTCTGAAGATCACCCCCCATTGTCTTAGACATAAATTTTTTGTAGAAGCTTTTACACAAGCACTAAAAATGGGAACTCAAGATTCAAAATTTTACGCAGTGAAAGTGTTGCAAATAAAAACAATGTAGTACAAAATATTATTGTATGAAATTTTATAATACCCTCACTCATGTCAATGCATGCCACCCCAAACATGATGTGAACATATCATCATAAATTAAATTCCAACTTTTAATATCTTTTAATATATTTTAATTCCTTTTAATCATGATGATGCAATCATGGAATGACAAGACTGCTTAAAGCATGACGACAATAATCTTTGAAAAGACAAGTAATGTATTTTTATTCTTTACATGCTAATGTTTAAATTTGAAAAATATGGAATATTCCCCTCCCCAACTAAGTTTAAGGAATGGGTCCCACTAGGCTAAGTCGTGCAAAAGTAAAAATTAAAACAACACGTAATCCTAATAAAAATGAATAAAATAAAATATGAATAAAGGTCTATGGCACTAACTTGGTAAGAGCTAGAGGAAGATTGTTCTAAAATATGACATGCACTGATGGAGTGATGCAATGGTGTGGAAAATGGTAGAGAGAGGAGGTGAGGTGAATTGTTATTATGAAGAAATAATTTCATAGGAAGTGAAATGTTTATTATGGAATCTTTGATAGAAATCAAGAATTTATGGAAACCTAGGTGGAAGACCCAGATGATTTTGTTGTAGGAGTGTTGTTGTCATTGTGTTGGTGGAACTACTACAGGAATTCTTCATGACTCACTAGATTATGATAGATCTTGAGTTGATGACCATTGAAAAGTATTTTGAATCGTACGGGATCAATAGTAGATAGCTAGACTGCTCCATTTTCAAATATTGAAACTATCTCATAAGGTCCTAGCCACCATGTCTAAAATTTACTTGAGGTATGTTGGTAGTGTGAGTCATATAGCAAGGCCCAATTACCAACAAAAAATTTCTCATCCTTGATGAATTTTTCGTGCCACTTCTTCCTCTATTTCTGAATCAATTCAGTATTGTGAAGTGCAGATTTTCGATACTCAACCAGTCCATTTAGCTTCAATATTCGTTCCTCTTTTGCCCTGGTAAGGTCAATGTCTAATTCCAATTCTATCCTAAGAGTCTTGTGTTGAAAATTGATAGGCATAGATGCAGATTTGCCATAAACTAGTTCAAAAGGGGTAAAACTAGTTGTTGTTTTCCAAATTGTTCAGTAAGCCCAAATGGCTTTAGGAAGGTGGGTAGCCCAATCCTTCTTATGAAGAAAAAATATTTTGGTTAGGATTGATTCAATCTCCCTATTTGTTATCTCTGCCTAGCCATTGTCCTAGGGATGATATGGTGAATATTTACCATGTCGCATTGTGTACTCATGCATCAATTCAGTGATAAGATTCGAAGTAAACTATGCACCTTGATCTGTTACTATCTCACAAGGTACTCCAAACCTAGTAAAGATATATTCATAAATAAATTCTATTACTTTATGATCTCTGGCATGCCACATTTCTTTAGATTCTACCCATTTTTTTGCATAGTCAGTAAACACTAAGATATATGACTTACCATGAGAAGATGGATCAATAGGTCCAACAAAATTAATGCCCCATTTGTCAAATAGTGTCACCACCACCTGAGGTTGCAAGGGTATTTCATCTGACTTGGTTGGGTGTCCCATGCACTAGCATCTATCATCATGCCTGGTATGCTTAGTTGCATCCTTATGGGGGGTAGTCCAGTAGTATACTTTTGTCAAGATTTTGTATGTGGTTCGCTTTGCTATATAATGGCCACCATGCGGCTCATCATGACAATCTCTAAGGATTTTATAAGTCTCATCCTCATGAACACATCTTCTAGCAACCTGATCAAGAATTGTGTAAAACATAAATCTGGAGATACATGAAAAATTGAAGCTTTTCTCAACCAGAAGTCAACGGTCTCTAGGCAAGAAATGAGGTGTTGTCCTTCCTGTAGCAAGGTAGTTGGCGATGTCAGCATACCATGGATTGTAAGTATCAACAAAGAATAGGTGCTCATCAAGGAAGATGCCATCAATTACTATAGGATCATTTGGAAGGTGTAATATAGATAACAAGTCAGCCACCACATTAGCTTTACCTGGTTTATCAATGATTATCACATCAAACTCCTGCATAGGGAGTAGCCATCTTGCTAACTTGCTGGTGATGGTAGGCTTGTTCATCAAGTATTTGATTGCTGAATGATCAGTGTATACAAATACTTCACAACCATTAATGTAATGTCTAAATTTATTGAGGGCATAGATTATCGTGAGCAATTCCTTTTCAATGATAGTATAGTTTAGTTCAACACTTTATAAGTTTTTACTAATATAATAAATAACATGCTCAATTGTACCTTATTTTTTTCCTAACACCGCTTTAATGACATAGTCAAATGCATCAGTATGAATATGAAAGGGAAGCTTCCAGTTAGGTCCTCTGAGGATAGGTGTCTTTGTCAAAATATCTTTTAGCTATTGAAATGACAATTCCCAGTTAGTTGTCCATTCAAAATATGCTTCTTTCTTCGACCGAGTATACAATAGGGATGCAAGGTTTCTAAAATATTTAATGAATCTTCTGTAGTAACCGGTGTGGCCAAGAAAAATCCTAAAATCCTTCTATTTTACTGGAGTTGAAAGTGTCTGGATGAGCGCAATCTTTGCAGGATCAACCTGAATGCCAAAGGATGAAAGGTAATGTCCTAAAACAACTCCCTCTTCCATCATCATATAACACTTCTCACTATTAAGGGAGAGGTTATACTCCTGACATCTTTTGAGAACTTTCTCCAAGTTAGCATGAGCCTCCTCAAATGTAGTTCCATATGCAGTGAAGTCATCCATGTATATCTCAACATAGTCAGCAGAGATGTTAGAGAAAATACTGATCACCACCCACTAAAAAGTAGCAGGTGCATTGCACATTCCAAATGGCAAGACAGAATAAGAAAATTTTCCCCAAGGATAGGTGAACATTGTTCTATCCTTATCTTCTGGTGATATATTGACTTGGTTGTATTCACTGAAGCCATTTAGAAATGAGAAATACTTTTTACCAGCAAGGTTGTCAAGCACTTGTTCAATGAAAGGTAATGGAAAGTGATCCTTTTTAGTGGCTTTTTTAAGCTCCCTATAGTCCACACAAAATCTCCATTTCCCCCCTTTCTTTGGAATAATTACTAAAGGAGAAACCCACTGGCTGTCATAAATAGGATATATAAAGCTAGCTTTGAGGAGTTTTTGTAACTCAGTATTCACTATATCTCTCAAAGCAAGGTTAATTCTTCTCTGGGCTTGTCTAATTGGTCTGGACTTGGGACTTATGTAAATCCTATGGGTACCAATCTTTTGATCTAACCCCTTCATATCAATATAGTCCTGTGCAAAGGCTTGCTGAGTTTCTCTCAAAAGTTGGAGAAGACTGGTCATATGAGATGTTATGAGGTTCTGATTGACATTAAACTCTTTTCCTAAGGCAATTTTTACCTTTTTTACTTTATCCAACATCACAATTTATGCAAATGAGGATTACTTTATCTCATGTGGTAATATGGTATGAAGGTAATCAAGTTCTATAGGAAGATTAGGTGAGGTTTGCTTGGGCATTATGGTTTGGAGTGAACTATTAGGGTCATGACAAGATGACGGGTCAGAGCCATACTGATTGGTGAGAATTGCCACTAGTATGCCATCTTCCTCTTGTGAGACCATAAATGGATCTCTGCCAATAACCATGAGTTGTTGCACTGAATTTGCTTCAAGGGAAGCATCACCTAAATCTAGCCAGATAACTTGGTCAAGTTCAACTTGGGGTTTGGCTGGAGAATAAAAATTTAGCTTCTTGGTATTTATCCCATTAGATATGGTCATTTTTCTGAGTGACATGCAATGCAAGCATCTATTGTGGCCAGTCAAGGTCTTCCTAAGATTAATGGATATACTCCTAGAGTGGCTTTGGGGGAAAGGATTATGAAATTTGAGGGGTAATCCAAGGAATCAAGCATCACAATGATGTATTCTATCATGCCATCTAGCTTAACAGTGGAATTATCAGCTAACTGGAGTATTGCAGGTGTTTCCCTTAAACCAATGATGCTAAGTCTCAAAAAAACTTCCATAGTCATTACATTGATGGATATTCCTAAATCAATCAAGACATTTTGTATTTGTATACCAATGATATGAATGGTAACCACTGGACTTCCTGGATCATATCATTTAGGCATTAAAACTTTATTTAGCATGAGATTAGAAAGTTGCCCAAGGACATGGACAGTGTCAGGGTCTTTCTTCTTTCTACTAGGTTTCTTGATATAGGCTTCCTTGATTTCCTTATTATAAATTGGGACTTCTTTGAGGTCATCCAACAAAGGTATTTGAATAGTCATTTTCTTAAGTTGTTCAATCAAATCAACTACAATAGGATTTTCTTTTGAGGTTGTTGATTTAACCAATCTCTGCAGATAAGGTGGATTTTTTAACACTGGGGTAGATTGCAGAATAGGTGGAGCAACACTAGTTCATTTCTCAAGTATTTCCTCAGTATCAGGAACTTTAGTTATTATGGGTTCCTTAGGTGCAAGCAATGTAGTTCCTGATCTTAAGTGAATATCATTCACTTTTAGGTAATAAGCTTGTTGCTTGTTATTAGGATTTGGAGTTGGTTGTGCAGGTAGTTGTGTTGGCTTCTGAGGATTATTATTGGTTGCAGGACGTGTAGGCATAATAGCTTGCTGCTGAGGTGGAGGAATAATGGCTTGGTGTTGATTAGGTTGATTTGGTCCCCACTAAGGTTGATGTTTCCAGTTACCATGTGGTTACCATTGGCTATTCTTTCGTGGCTGCTGATATTGGTTAAATTGTTATTTGTATGGGTTAAATGGAGATTGTTTCTAATAGGTTTGGTTATATTGTGGTTGTTGGTTAGACCAATTGTAATTCCAATCTGTCCTTGAGGGCCAAAATTTTCAGGGTTTTGGTTTTTCCATTGACTACTATTACTATAACCAAAATTATTCAAGGGTTCTTGAGGCATACATTGTCTTTGAGCCCATGGTCCCCTTTGAGAAACATAGAAAAACTCTCCATTATCCTCATCTATAGCTTTAAATTTGGTGGGCATTGAATAAGTGTCCATAAATGCAAATATTTTGCACTTACAATTCCTTTTCTTTTCTCTGTAGTGAGAGAAGAATTCAGCCAGCATAGCTTCTGCATCTTCCTTCTTCCTTCTTGCTTTCATGTTGTCTAGCTTAGTGGAAACATCATTGATGATGTTCTGCTTAAAATCAAACAGAAGATTGGACAACTCCATCTTACATACTCTTGAACCATTGGACTTATGAGGTAAATCTCTGAGTCCTCTTCCTTTTTTCATAGTAGCCCTTGAATAGTTCAAACATATATTCTTTATATTAGCCCAGTTCATCTAAGTGATGTCTCTGCCTGCCATGGTCTAAGGTCTCAATACTTCCATCATTTACACCTTTTAGGAAAAGATGTTTTTGTGACTCCTCATTCAACTGATGTTGTGTATTGCACTGCAAGTTAAACATAAATATTGAGACATAGTCTTCCAAGGTCTCATCTTCCTTTTGTGACATTTTTAAAATGTCATCTCCCTTCAAATAATGACCCCTATAGTACTCTTTATATTTATAAAGGAACATATTACTCATTGCATCCCAATCCGCTATAGCATTGGCACCTGACCCCATGAACCATCTTAAAGAAGCTTCCTTAAGAGTATATGGAAACACTTTTAGCTAATGGGCATTAGTTGTGTAATCATAACTCCTACAGAGGATATAAAACTCAAAAAGGAAGGTTTCAGGGTCTTCAGTGATAAGGCCATAAAATTTGGGAAGTGTAGAGGCAGGTATGTTTTTTAGATTATGATTACCATGCTGAGTAGGGGAGGGAAAAGAAAAGGTAGGCTGAGCCATCCTTGGAGGAGGACCTAGTTTTCTTGGCTGATAAATAATAAGAGCGAATGGGTTGTCTTGATACTCAAGTTCAACAAAAAGGTCATTCAGATGTAGCTACCCTTCAGAGGATGATGGTGAAGATATCTCTCCTTGGGCGTCAGCAAATGGATTTTCAAATGGGTCTTCTTCTTCTTCACTCTCAACTTGGGGTTCCTGAGGTTCAAGATTAAAAATATCAAATGGTTCCCCCTGGATATTACAAGGAAGGAATCTCCCAAGATGGCCTCTTCTTCTATGCATAAAAGGATTACTTAAAACTTAGTCCTAAATTATGAAAACTGGGGAACACCAAAGTAAGTTTGAATTAACACCATCCCTGGCAGCGGTGCCAAAAATGTTTGGCTAAAAAATTGTCTTAGAAACCCATAGAATTGGACTTATTATTTTAGGATTGGACACCCTAAATGGTTTCTAATTAGATCATTCAGTCTCATTTAATTATTGACCAGGGACGTAAACATGAATTGACATCTACAAAGTATATGCTTCAAAATCTCTTAATCCTCATGAATAATCCTATGAAATTGAAATGCATTGAGCTTTAGGAAATCTATGCTAACACAAGTAAATATTCTTACTCTAGGAAAACAAGTAATCATGGATAGGAACTACTCTACCCTCCTATACTGCAAGAACAGTCTACTAGTTCTGTTACTAGTGGCTGCAGGAACAACAAAGTTCTACTTTACTTCTAAATAAGCATAGAAATGATTCCTACACTAACAAAGTAATTCACTCACCAAGTGGCCCCCCTTGGATGAGTGAATAGAAACACAATCAAGATAAAAGAATCAAACTCAAACTAGGCATTCTATTCATTCATGGACAATACACTTTGATAGATAAAACAATATTATTGCTATAAAAGTTTCTATTCAGAAAAATCAACTAACTCGACTAACTCTCAAGAGTTACAACAATTGTCTTATTTAAAGGAAAAATAAAACTACTCCCTAAATCTAAGATCACTCCATTAATGAGGATCATTATAGATACATAATGTCTCATAACAGAAATAATAGTCATTAAGAATAAGTCCTCCCAGAATATAGCACGTTGTGGGTCCTAGATCCACGCACCACATTTAATAGAAAAATGTATTGAATTGTTCCTCATGCAAAGATATTGAGGTAACACCTTAACTTGCTCAAGCACTTACTT
This sequence comes from Thuja plicata, assembly GCA_018584345.1. Taxonomy (NCBI): domain Eukaryota; kingdom Viridiplantae; phylum Streptophyta; class Pinopsida; order Cupressales; family Cupressaceae; genus Thuja; species Thuja plicata. The sequence continues at coordinate 731,334 of MU225246.1, forward strand.
GACTTCTTCAACACAAAGGCATCTTGTAGCAATGACCATTTTTTACTTCTTTAGCACTATTATGTTGATGTTTAAACGCGCCATGACTGATCCCTGCAAAATGATTAATGTACCTACAACCTTCGATACATACATATTCACATCAATAATATTAGGAAGAAAGTGTCAAGTTCTAATTAATACTCTTGCAAGGCATATGGCTTCAGGAAGGAAACTACCCATTAACATAGCATAGGAAAAGGATCATTCATTAGCATATATAATTACTGTATTCTGTCATTTCTATCCATCAATTTTAAGAAAATATACCATGTTCTTCTATCATCCATTTTCCTACTTAATGTCTTTACACATAAAAAATGCATATAAAACCATAAGTCCATGTATCTATTTTGCAAATAAACTATTGAAAAGAAAATAAAAATCACTTAGAAAGATGGCCATTTAAGAGGCTCATCAATGTCATACATTGGATATCATCATAAATGTGGTTTTTTGTTGTCCACTTGAGGAAAATGTAAAGTGTTGAGATCTCTTATTTTGGTCTCTACCATTTTGACTCAAAAATATTTTGTTAGATATCTTATGTTCTCTTCTTCCATTATAGTTACATTTTCACTACCTTTCGTAGATGAGGTCAATTCATTATAATCATACTTGATATATATGTTGGAAGATTGTTGAGAATGTGAGAGATTGGTGTGTGCTGACATTAATGTTTTTTCATTGAAGGAAATATATGAAGTGAAAAATTGATCAATGCATATGGAAGGATCAGATGACTACTTATCTGATATACATGGGAGATGAATAATTGGAGATGATAGAGAAACCTTATTCCATTCCTAATGATCTAACTTAGGCTACTATCGATGAAAAAAATGAATTCAAGGAAAATATGATAGCAAAGGAAGCTTTGACCAGTGCATTTTTCAAATACAGAATATTCTCACATCTATGGATTAAGAACAACACCCAAGGTATGGAGTAAATTAGAAACTATTTATGAAGTTGATAATTATGTAAAGCAAGCTAAGTTGCAGGGTCTAAGAGAAAAGTATGAGGACATGAAGATGAGTGAAGGTGAGACTATTTCATCCTATGTAAAGAGAGTGAATGATGTTGTTTGTTCAATCAGATGTGTTGGTGGTACCTTGAATGATGATGAAGCTGTAAGAAAAATTATGAGATCCTTTCCTCCATCCTAGAGTGAGAAGGTTGCAACTATTGAAGAAGTTAGAACTATGAAAGATATTTCAATAGAAGCCTTGAATGGTAGACTATGTTCTTATGAGATGGGTTCTCTTTATAAGGAACTTTCGAGGGTTCAGACTACATTTAAAGCCAGTGTGACCAAGCATGATTAGGGAGAGAACTCTTCTAGAGTAATAAAAGATAACTACTCTACTAAGAAATGGGAAGAGATCATGGAAGAGGAAAGAAAGATTGATGAACTTGAAGCCTTGATTTCAAGAAGACTTCCTAAATTCTCTAGTAAGTATGAAGGAAAGTTACCTTTTAAATATTTTTCTTGTAATAAGATTGGTCATATTGCATCTAGAGGTCTAAATAAAGTCTCAAAGGAATCTAAGGTTAGATCTAATAAATTTCATCGTAAGAGTCATAGAAGTTTTTATGTTGTTGAGGAAGGTGTGACTAATGATGAATTTGGTGCTAGTGATGAAGAGACTATATTTATTTCTATTAAAGAAGATAATCCTAATGAAGCAAAAGTCTTGCTTTCATGTGTTGATAAAATATATGAATGGGTCATTGATATTGGATCTTCACATCATATGACTAGTGATAAAAATAAGTTTCAAAAGTCTTGGTTTCATGTGTTGATAAAAGATATGAATGGGTCATTGATATTGGATCTTCACATCATATGACTAGTGATAAAAATAAGTTTGTAAAGCTTGAATTATGGTGGTGTTGTTAGATTTGGTAACAATACACCTTCCTTGATTAAAGGAAAAGGATCTATTACTCTTGATGGTAAAACAGTACTAATGATGTTCTGTATGTTGAAGGATTAAGTCATAACTTTTTAAGTGTTGGACAATGATTAGACTAGGGATACAAATTGGAATTCATAGAAGGAATTATCAAAATCATTAAAATCAATGGAAATTTGATCACATCAAGTACACATGTCACAGGTAATTTATTTCATTTCAAAATTGTTGAGAATAAATGCCTGATTGAAAAGATTGATGACAGTTGGTTGTAGCATAGAAGATTTTTTCATGTAAAATTTGATAATATGGTAAAGGTTAGCACTAACAATGTTGTAAGATATTTTCCTAAGGTGATAAAGTTGAACAATTTGTGCAACGAATGTCAATTTGGAAAAGTGACTAGATCTTCTTTTAAGAATAAGACATATATACTTCAAATGAATTGTTAGATCTGGTACATACAAATTTGTGTGGTCCTACAAAGACAAGAAGCTATTATGGTGATAGATATTTCATGCTATTCATTGATAACTATTAAAGGATGATGTGGGCTACATTTTTGAGAGAAAAATTAGAAGCTTTTCAAAAATTTCAGGTATTCAAGATGATGGTTGAAACAAAGTCTAGGTAGAGATTGAAGTGCCTAAGATCAAAAAGAGGAGGAGAATTTACATTTGGTGAATTTTATGCTTATTGCAAAGAACATGGAATCAAGAGGCATACTTCAACTCTGTGGACCCCACATTATAATGGTGTAGCAGAGTGAAGGAATAGAATTGTTCTAGACACAGCTAAAACCATAATGATTGAAGGAAATATTTCGCAGATCTACTAGAGAGAATTTGTGAGTACTTTTGTTTATACCTTGAACTGAGTGTAGATAAAGAAAGGAACCAGTAACACTCCTTATGAATTTTGGTATGGTCATATTCCTACAATGAAATACTTTAGAATTTTTGGAAGTAAATGCTATATCAAGAGAGATGAAGACATTGAAATGTTTGATCCTAGGAGTGATGAATAAATATTTCTTGGATATTCTACTAAGAGAAAAGCATATAAATGCTATAACTATAGAATGAAGAAGATTTTTGAAAGTGAAAATGTTAGAGTTGATGAAAATGTGTAGAGATCAAAAAGAACTTGCGTATTTGATGAAGAGGACAATCAGATTATGGAAGTGCAAAATCACAATCAGGATCATAATGGTTTGGTAGAGCTGATAGAACTAGTGGAAAATGAGGAGGCTATTGGAAAAGAAGGATCAGATACAAAATCAAATCCAAAAACCCTAAGTTGTGTTAGGATTAATCATTCTGGAGATGTTATTATCAGTGATAAGAATAGAGGTTTTCAAACTAGAGGAAGGATTGTTAGAGAAGAAACATGTTTTCTATCTGAATTTGAACCTAAAGATGTGAAAGAAGCTTGTAATTATGAGAGTTGGATGAAAGATGAGGGAAGAAATTGATCAAATTGAAAAGAATGAAACTTGGATTCTTGCTCCCAGACTTGTGAGAAAGAATGAATTCAAAACTAAGTGGGTATTCAGGAAAAATTTGAATTAAGATGAAAGGTGGTTTGGAACAAAGATAGATTGGTATGAAAAGGGTACACCCATATGGAAGATATGATTTTAAAGAGACCTTTGCTCCTATAGCTAGAATTTAAGTTGTCAAATTATTACTTGCATATGAATATTACAAAAAATTCAAATTATATCAGATGGATGTTAAGTTGGCATTTTTTAATGGTGAGTTAGAGGAAGATGTTTGCATTGAGCAATTTGATGGATTTCCACTAAAAAATGAAGGAAATATGGTTTGTAAATTGCATAAAGCACTATATGGATTGAATCAAGATCCTAGAGCTTGGTATAGAAGATTGGAAAAGTACTTGATAAGATTGGATTCAGTAAGAGTACTGCTGACAGTAACTTATATTTAAAAATAGTTGATTATATCTTGATTATTGAAGTCTTTGTTGATGATATCATTTTTGGAGGTAATGATGAATTGAGTAAATGTTTTGCTGAAGAAACACAAAAATAATTTGAGATGTCTATGATAGGTGAGATAAAATTATTTCTTGGATTTCAAATCGCATAGTTGGATAAAGGAATTTTTATTACTCATTCCAAGTATGTTATGGAACTGTTAAAGAAATTTGGTATGGAAGATTCAAACCTTGTTGGAACCCCTATGGTTACTGGTTGCAAATTGTATAAGGATAATGAATCCCGTACAAAAATCAAACATGATATAGATCAATGATTGATATATTGTTGTACCTAACTCAAACTAGACCCGATATAATGAATGTTATTGGTGTTGTGGCAAGATTTCAAGTTGAACCGAAAGAATCACATGTTGCTTGTGTCAAAAGAATATTTAGATACTTGAAGGGAACAATTAACTATGGCTTATGGTTTGGTAAGGATAACAACTTCACACTTTGTGCATATATAGATGTTGATTGGGCAGTAATGTGGATGATAGGAAAATTTCAAGTGGTGGTGCATTCTTCTTGGGTAAGAGACTAATCTCTTGGGATAGTAAGAAATAGGATTGTATTTCTCAATCTATTGTTGAAGCTGAGTATGTTTTTGTTGCTAAAAATTTCACTCAAGCTATTTGGAGGAAACAAATAATGAAGGATTTAAGGGTAAACATTGATGGACATTTTTTGAGTTACTATGATAATTCAAGTGCTATAAATATTTAAAAGAATCAGATACAACTTTAAAAAAAGAATATTTCTATCATGAATCATTTCTTGAGGGATAAAGTTAGTAACAAGGAAGTAAAATTGGAGTATGTATCTAAGAATAAACATATTGTTGATATCTTTACAAAGCCTTTTTCAAAGGATACATTTGAATATATCATAGATAAGCTTGGGATAATGACCCTTCCTAATCAGAATAGATGATGCTAAGGATGGCAGCCATGTAGAAAATTATTAAAATATTATTCTTTGGATTGATGAGTTGGGGACTACTCCTTAGGAGGAGCAGTCTTATGAACCTTATGGATCTTCGTGTGCAAATTTTCATATCAACCTTTTTAGGTGATTTCAGTTCTTTGATGTCTTTGGCCCTTTTCCATTGATGTCAAAGGGGGAGAGATTGTGCAAAAAAATGATTAATATGATTTCTAGGGAGGTTGTGTTCCTGGATATTCAAAGTGATTAGGTGGATATATTATCTATGGACATTGATAAGTTTTTCACTTCATATGTTACCATAAATTCTAAAGGGGGGTATTCTTGGAAGATTGTTGAGCATGTCAGAGATTGATGTGTGTTGACATTAATGTTCTGTCATTGATGTCAACACACTATTGTTTTTGCACACAGTGTGATAAATTTGGATGATTCGAGTTGTTCAGGTGATAGGTTCAAGACCTTGTGTTATAATTGTGTGAGGATTTTATATCATGTATGTGTTTTCCCTATAAATCTTCTCTGGTTGGTTGAGTAAGCTATGATTGGTCCTATCTATATGTTTCTACTTTTGTATTCCTATTGTTTTGGTTATGAGAATGGTTGAGTTTTTTCTTCGATATTAATCATTTTTCTTGATTCTATTAGATTGAAGTTAGAGGTGTATTTGGGACTCATTTTTGTATGTTCTACTCATGTTTTTCATGATTTAGAGTTCAGTAAGCTATCTTTTTGTTGTGACAAAATTATATGTTCAGCGATGTTCAAAACAAAAATGTATTTGGATCTTGAGTTGAAGATGATTGAGATGATTCCACTAATGTGTATTGGTGCTCTTGGATCATGTTTCTGGTTAGCATTGATTGAGGTGATCACATTTGGTGATTTGTTGAGCGTGATTGATGTTTCTTTATTTAGGTCTTAGCCAACTTCATGGTGAAGTAATGTGTTGCAATATTTGGTATGGATCTGGTGAAGTTGTTGCATGCTTTTGGATATTCTTTTGGGTCCTATCTAAGTCTTGGACAACTTTATTTGTATCATCTTGAAGATTGAGATTAAAGTTTATATCATTTGTTCTTCTAGATCTTGGCTGAACTTGTTGTTGTTTATTCATTTGTAAATTATATACAGGGCAATTATTTGTAATTGAGAGAGAGAGAGAGAGAACTATATTGGCATTAGAGATGGTGTAAGTCAGTTCAGTTGAATTGGATATTTTGTCCACCCTTTGTAATTGTGATTAGAGATTGATCAGTGAACTCGGCTAAGGGCTAAATCATTTTATTGTGAGCAGTGTGCTCTAGGAAGTGGGCTTGTGAATGCAAGTTCATTATTATTTGTTCTTATTTTCTCTTAACCAAACAATGATTTAATAGAGTACATCTATCTAGTGGGTTTGAATCCCACCATGTTTTTCCCTTAACTGGGTTTCCTTGTGAACAAATAATGTGTTGTGGATCTTGCATTCTATTTTATATTTTAGATTTATAATTAATTCAATTGTTAACATTTTAATTGATATGAGTACAAATGATTCACCCCCTAGTTGTGTTTTCCTTCTTTGGACCTAAAAATATATGATTTATCAAATGTGCATATTGTCTTGAGTTAGTGGATCTCTTATGTGATCTATTTTCTTCTTGTGCTTCATTGACCTAGATTTGTTCTTTCTTGGGGAAATATCATTGTGGCATTTTTTATCTTTTGGATGCATGTATGCTACCTTAAAGCAATTTCTCATGGCATGATGTATGCAATCACTTTACTGTGAGGGCATATATTCTACTCTTTGTTACACTTTATGCACACACCACAAAATTTGTGGTGTACGCTCCATCACCTATTTTTTCAGTCAATTCTTTTTCATATTACTTTGCAAACTATGTCTTTTACCTTGTATTTCTTTGCACAAAATCTCTTTTTGTTTATCCCCCACATGAATCATGCTTAGCAAAACCTTAATAGGCAAACATAGTCATTTTCTCTCCTCTTTTCATGTGTTGTTCCTTTTATCTTGATATTAGATTGACAATATCCTAAGTCTCTTAGGGTATTTTTGTTTCTTACCTCTTTAATATCTTGACGGGTTTCTTTCAATTCTTTTTTCTACTTTATTGAGAGTATGAATGTAGGTTCAAACTCCCACTAATGTGGGAGCTAAATGTAGTATCATAAATTGTATCCCTATACAATTTCATGCTCATTTGGGACCCATTTTAGCAATTTTGGCTTTCCATGTTTGGTCGTGTTTGATTCTTCTTGCAATGGATTCAATTTAATAATGTTATCTACCTATGGGTCATTTTTCCTTGATTCAACCTTATTTTCATAGGAAATGACATGCACTTGGACACACTTGATGTGTTCAATGGCATTTTTTGGAACTATTGACCCACTAAAAAGGGCCAAATTTTGGACCTTCCAATAATTGGAATATGCAAGAGAGAATTCATCCTCCATGTTGACCTTCTTTGAAAATTTAAATATGTTTCATGAGCAAAGATATAAAAACAAGCCTCGCCCCCTAATTTTAGACACAATTTGAAATCAATCATCCAAGACATCACATATTACATTTAATTATTGAGCAAGCAATCAAGCATTGTCAAGGAATTAAAGAAGTAAATCTCACATCTTAAGCATTCAAGATGGAATCCATGATCAAAAAATTATAACATCAACTATGCATGTCAAGATTAACCTTTTCATGAAGACTCCAACACAAAGAAGACTCATGAAGGTATAGCTTTACATTTTATCATTTCAAATTAAAATCTATCATTTATCCTTTCAAACAATCTTTCCATTGTCTTTCAATTCAAGGTTGATTCCAAAATTGGTGTTTTACCTAGGCAAACCCCTACTAGCCCAAGAATTTCTCTCTTTTGCATGTGCAAGTGATAGGATTTGAAGACAATAATATGGAATTAGGATTGTTGTCACAAATTTTTGTAACCTTGTTTTAGGTATAGCTATCAAAGAAACTTGTGAACCATGGAAACAAACCTGAAGTACGAGACCTTGCTAAGCAGGATTTAATCTTCAGAGAAGACAAACTTTGTTTCTAATTAGAGTGCAAGTGTTGAACCAACCTAACACCTTAAACATTGATTCCAAACCTAATTTAACAAATATTATAGGAAAAGGAAGAAGGAATGCATAAAAAGGAAAGGAGGTGATGTATGAAGATTAGGACTTGTTTCTCCCTACCTATAGTTGCACAATACATCAATAAAAGACCCCAATAAATATATAAATTTCTATCTAATTTATCTTCCACAGACTCATACATAGGTTAGAATGTATAAAATTTTTAAAGGAAAGATAAATTAACAATAGAACAACTAAAACCATGCTTAACACAACATAAATCTAGAAATAGAGAAAAATATAGGAAAATATAGAGTCAATATGATTTGCACAGGATATCTAAATCAAATAAGAGGAAAAAAAATCATTAATGCAAAGGAAAGACAATATTTATAGTTATGAAACATAATTTTATAAGAGAAAAGAAGGGAGAACGTGGAACATATGCTACAAGCTTTCCTTTATAGATTAATTATAATTCAAATTTGTAGTTTGAATTCAAAACCCTAACTTAACTAGGGCTTAGTTGCAGGATAGAGTTATTAGACAAATCAGATCAAATATTTGATCTTGGTGTGTAGACTTGATCTTCTAGAAGTAGAGTATGACCATAATGAATGTCCTTGAAGTCGATGAAGAAGACTCCATGCATTTATGTTTTCCCTGGGATCTTATATGTTGTGATTGTTCCTTATTAGAGAAGGAAAGTTACTAGCAAGTAATAAATATATAAGGAGAGCATCTTGAGATTACGTGTGCAAATCCTAGAGGAAGTAACACTTATGTATAGGGTAAATTAAATTTCAAAAAAGTCACTCAAGGTAGCTGAGGAATCATTTTTTACCTCTATGCATACTTGAATAGTGCTATAGCCATTGAATTTTAAATTGGTCTATGAATTTGAATGTTGACTATCTATCTAAGGTCTGTGTGAACTATCAGACAATTAGGAGATGTTGAGAATCAACCTAATGAAGGTTTAAAAGATGACTGTTGATGTAGATTCTTTGCTAAGATTGAACAACCAACGTCACACCAAATAGCAGAGAATATTCTCAAGGATTCCAGTCATAGAACAATGTTGGATGTCAATCTAATTTGTTTAATTGTCAATGCACTACAAACTATTGATTATGTTTGGGCAAGTGGAAATCTTCATTGAGTCAAGAGGTCAGCAATCTTTTGAACCATGGAACATTTGGTAGTGAGGGCATTGACAATTACAAGGGCATCATCAATATACATGAGTGACAATAAAGATGTACATTCAAAGAATGGTCAAGCAATTAGGTGGTTATAAAATGGAAGAACTTGCTGACTAGGCTTAAAAGCTTGACAAAAGGCTAACAAAAAAGACTAAGAATGAACATAGTGGGTGCCTTAGGCAATCAGGGTTGGTAAATAGAGGAGGAAAATGACTCTATCTGGTGGATTAGGTGATGTTGATAGGATTGGGAAGTCAACGTGAGATCACAACTTAGAGCGCAAAGCACATTAGTGCACACTAGTCACTAGGGTTTTAGATTGGCTCCTTAGTAGGGTTTGCAATTGTAAACCCTTAGAAATTTGTAAAATTATAGAGGTTAGCCATTATGAAGGGTATCTTAGGTTGGTTATCTATGATGGCTAAAGGGTGGCATAAAATTCCTATATTTCTAGTGACTCAGTTAGATGTTTTCCTACTAAACATGACACCAGAAGCCTTAAGATATCCATTGGGCCAGAGTCAATCTTGCACCAACCAACCTCACTTGCAACTAGGATAGGGCATCAAAATATACAACTTCCTTAAGGGAAGAAGCATATGCATAGGCACTTCTAGGAAAGTAGGAAATAACTAATCTAATATATACAAGATCGTTAAACCTCCCTTATAAGAAAGTTTTGAGATGGATTCCATTCACTAGAATTGGAAGGATTTTACTCTAAGACCTAGACAAGTAAAATGCATTGGCCTCTATGTAGTTGGTGATGATATAAGGGTCACTATAGATTGCGTCAAACTTGAAGTTTCTTCTTGGTTTGGATTGTTTTGCATTCCACTTAAGCACTAAGTCTCCCTCTTTAAAGACTCTAGGGTTATCTTTTTTGTCAAAACTTCTTTTGAGTTTCTCTTGACGATTCTCAAGTGTCTGTATAACCTAGTTTTTATTTTTTAATAGCACCATTAGCTCACCTTTTCTGAATTTCATAGCATCATTTTCCACTAATTATAGCCAATATGCTAAGTCAAGAGAGGATAACTCAAGGGAAAGTTTCCTTGCTTCCTTATTGAATACAAACATGAAGGGGGAGTTACCAATTGTTCTCTTGAGTGTAATTCTGTAATCCCATAATTTTATTGTCTATTTGATATGACAAGACCTCTATTTGTCAACTAAGAGATTACCTTGAGAGTAATAATTTAACAGTGTGTTTAGATACATTCCATGCTCAATTATTTAAGAACGGATTTGGTCTCCAACAAATTCCTTGGCATTATTTGATATGAACCATGTTACAATTCTATTAAGGAATTACAACATTGGATCCTCTCTAGCTTCCTTTAATGCTACTACCTCTATCTACCTGGTTAAATAATATATAACTGCCAAGATCCATTTGTAACCAGCACTTGAAGTTGGGTTTATCACCCAATGAAGTCTAAACCCCATTGTGTGAATGGTTGGTCTGTCTGAATATGATGAAGATTAAGGGAAACTAATATTTTCTTTCTGGAGAAGAAAGAAAATTTCTTACAATTCTTCACCCATCTATGAGAGTCATTGAATACAGTTGGTCAATAATATCCAACTCTCATTATCTTGATTTTTGTGGTCCTTGCAGAAAAATTACCACTTCAAGAGCCATCATAGAATTCTTCTAATTTTTTGCTAACCTGATTTTGTCCTATACATGTTTGTAAGACTCCATTGGAGTCTTTCCTAGAAGGAATGACTTACACTAGGAGATAGGGAATGCACTATAATCTAAAATATCTTATTTTGGTCCTATCTAGACCTTGATAATATCTACCTTATAATAATAAGGTATTCATATAGTTCACCCAACTATTTTGGCCAACATTTCTGGTCAATTGTTATTCTTGCAATACAAGGGAAGCCTCTAAAGGGTTCCCAAATAATGACATAAGTTGTTTACATTGGCCCTTGCATTCTACAAGCTTGGATATTCTGATGTTGATCTTCATTTTCCATGACTTTTTTTATACATCTATCTCTCTTCTCATTGATATCCTTATTCAAAAGGAAATCCTTTACACTTACATGTGGAACTATGAGTTGGATTTTATTATTATACAACATATATCTAAATTTTTTCACAGCTCTAACCACAATGAGGACCTACTTCTCTACATAGTTTTCATTGAGCTCACAATATTTTAATTCTTCATTGAAGAAAGAAATTTGTTTCACTAAATTATTATTCGTCAGCTATGTCAAGATGAATGAGATGATTTATTCATATTTAAAGGTATAGAGGACGAAATCCTTTTCATAATTAGGATTCATGAGAGCGACATCTTGAGAAATTTCTTTCTTGATCTATTCAAAACTATCCCTCCCTTCCTTGGTCCAATTGACAACCGAATCATTTCTCAACATGGATGTGAAATTGTTTACCATAGCAGAAAGATTGGGAATGAATATTATGGAAAAGTTGATCCTAGCAAGGATACTTTATAATCATTTTTTTTAACTAGGAAGTGAAAGAGAAAGAATGGATTCAACCCTTTCTGGATCAATTGTTAGTCCATCCTTTGATACAATGTGTCCCAACAATTTTCCTTGATTGATAGAAAATAAACATTTTCTCTGGTTTAAGGAAACACCATACTCTTAGCATTTAATGGAAATTTTTTCAAAATGGTTAGTTGCATGCTTTTGATAAACAATTATATCATCAAGGTATATGAGCAAAAGTTTTGACAATACACCTCCAAAAACCATGTCCACTACTCTTTGGAAATTAGAACCAACATTACTTAGTCAAAATGACATTTCAAAATAGGCACAAGTGCCCTATTTAGTAGTATATGTGTTGGAATTAATAGGTACTAAGAGGGGGTGAATCAATTCAAACAAGTAATGAACAAATTCAACCACTGATCTAGATAACAAAAAAATTACTTTCTAAAGCACAAAGTATATGAATGATGAAAACACATAAAAGAAAGTAATATCAAGCATTCAAAACCTCATCACACATGACACATATTTTATTGTGGAAACCCTTGGTTAGAGGGAGAAAACCATGGTGGGGGTGAAACCCACAAGCCCACTACTACAGTAAATGAGTTTTCCCTATTAGGATCTACAAGTACCCTTTCTGAGGGTTCACCCTTTTAGTATTGATTGTTACACTATTAGGACTACAATAACATCAATTATGATCTACCTCCCTAGAGGATTTCAAACCTCAATAAATAAGTTACCCTTTTAAAGGATTTATAAAGGGAACCAGTTAAAGTTCACCTAGTTAAGGGATTTTTCTTGCTAAAACTATTAGGGAACAACAAGTTTAGTGATTTGGATGTAGAAAAGATTTCTTGTCAGGTTCAATATATTCTATATACTTTATAACTACTCCCTTCTCTCTATCTATCACCTTTTTTACCACAAAAATAAATTGAAATTAGAAAACCCTCATTGTAATACTTACAACATCCTCCTTAATCAATATGAGCAGTTCTAATTATACATTCAACTTCCATGACCTTAACCTTCACCAAAATGAAATCCATATGCTTCCCATGTAATCACCATGCACCAAAATGAAGATATCAATGTAAAACATGATTTATCATGACCGCGCCAGTCCAAAAATAAGATCTAAGAGTTATACCTCCAAATAGTCAAACATGTTTTGAGTTCTCCAATGCAACACCTCAAATCCAACTTAAATGATTGCATAGATCCCAAAAATGTTAATACATTAAATGCATAACCTCTATTCCATGTCATCACATCATCAAATATGATCACACATACTATACCACTCACCAACTTTGGATATACTAACTATAGCTCAAGAACACACAATTTCTACCAGTCATGATATCTTAGACAACAAAAACTCTTTCACCGATCAACCAAATGAGTTGTGGTTATAACCATACTGAAATCTAAACATTTTGATGTTGTATCTTTGACCACACCTCATAATTCCACTTCTACCATGATCACCACTAGAATGGTGTTCTCATTGTTTACAAATCTTCTTGGACTTAGCCAATTTTTTGCATTACCTATCAACAATCCTTCTTATTGATCGTGTCTTTATTGCACATGTTACAATTAATGATTTTAGTGACTTAGTTTAGATAAATAACAACCAAATAAGTGACTACATATGACTACACTTGAAGATCCATCAGAATACCAACAATATCCCCCTTTGGCATTGATGGAAAACACATGCTAACTGCATACAATCATGCAATCACAATCTAAATACTTAGAAGATTAAAAAAAAAAGAATATACCCACTTATGACTCCCCAAATTATGACTCCCTATTAGTATATACCATAGACTAATGCTCACAATGCTTCCCAACATACATATACTCCCCCTTTGACAATAATGCCATAGGTATAATTAAAACAAGTCTTACTCACATCATGTCAAAGATCACCTTGAAGGTTATCTTTACTGAGTCCAAGGATGTATGTCATGCCCTTTGAAAGTACCCCTAGGCAATAATTTTTTCAAGAAAGTTAGAATCTAGTTCTTCCATGCTATCTAATGTACTCATGTATAGAAATGTAATTATATCTTCTACCTTCTTCACATTCAAATGTATGTGTTATAAACCAAATTTTGCACCCTATTCAAGCTCTCGTAGTCTTGATAATCTAGTATAACATGGGAATCACTTCAAAGTTGTGGGACCTTTGCTAACTGAAGTGAAGCCTCTGGATTCTAGGTCGGTTCCTCTTGGATAATCACCTAATCTAGTCTTTTGACATGAAAGGTAAATTTGGAGGGGAAAGGGATAGAAGGAATGCTTGAAAGGGCAATAAATGGAAAGAAAATTATCCTATTAGGTGATAAACTAAAGGTAACATGAAACATAATACAATGAACAAACTAGCATGAAGATTCTTAGATCTAATAGAACATAATATATCTAAATAGGCTTGCATAAGTATTTCACAGAGAGGTCTGAAATAGAAAGAGGCTATTCAAGGAAAGAGAAAATTTAACAAACAATAGCTTTCCTAAGGGAGTAGACACAAACTATGACTTGCAAGAAGACATTCACTCTAGAAAACATGCACAAGAATGAGACAAAGTAACCAGGGATGGACAAAATCCACAAGATTACCTAAATCAGATCAAACACAGTAGTACACAAAGATGCTGAAAGAAAGAAAAGCTTAGGAACTCTAATATTTCTCTAACAAAGTCACTATATTATATCCAGTAAGAGAAGTATAGACAAGGAAAAGCTTGAGGGTAGAGAAAATGCCACAAAAAGATCATACAAAATCTGAAATTCAATGAAAGATTACAAAACCGCAAAAACCTGAGGGCAGAGAAGATGCCATAGAAAATACTAAACCAGCTGACAAACTCTAATCTCTTAAAGATCTCAAAACTACTTATATACATCCTCCCCTAGCACACAGGCTCAAGTGTCAATCCAATTCTTAGAAATTAGGGTTACAATAGATCTTGCATAAATAATTTAGAAACCCTAAGACTATCAATTCTACTCATTAATGCATCGTGAAAAATCCTAGAAGATCAGATATACCTTGAAACTCGCTCCCATCATCATAAATTTGATCAAAGAAGTTGGCTCAACCCATTTATCTATCTGCAACTTGAGAAATCATGCCACTACCATGAACTCTAAGATCAAATCTTTTGAATATTTGAATTTAAATATTAACAGTCATAGGTGGCGTGGAAGTCGGTATCAATGACCCATAAAATATCTTGATCTCTAGTTTAAAACACATTCGTTGATCTCCTTTTCTTTATCTTTACTTTGCCTTTAAAATCAGATCTGATTTAGCCATATGGCACGTTATCACGCACTCACAGCATCAATTTAAAACTTCCTCCATGAGTGAGCGACAAACTTCTTCCTTTTATCTAGTCGCTTACTCACAAAACTTTTTATTTGATCTTTAACCTGTGGCAACTGAGTGATAAATAGCTTTTTCTCTTTATCACATACTTGCAACACATTTTGATTTGGGTCTTTAACATGTGCAAGTGAGTGACGACCCCTTCTAAGAACATATCACTAGTCATGTCGCTCACTCGCAGTCCAAAATCTGCTAACTGCTAAGCCTTGGTGAGTGAGAGATGACATACAACTTCCTTTGCTCGCGTAGTCACACAGCTTTTATTATCAAATGTTGAACATGAGTGAGTGAGTCATGGAGCACAATTCCTTTGATTGCACACTCACAGAGAAATAATATTTATGTGAATGGTCGATCATGAGTGAGCGACAACATCCATTTTCTTTAAACGCACACTCACAAAACTTTTTTGACTTGGTCTTTAACCTGTGCGAGTGAGCGATAAAGCCTTTTCTTGATGAGTCGCATACTCACGAGCTCAAAGACCTGAATTAAAACTTCATGGAGAGTGAGGTGGAATTTCATTCCTGCAATATAAACCTCATCACACACTCGCACAATGAAAATATGTTAAGTGATTAGCTCAGTGAGTGAGAAACGAGCATAAAATCCCCTTGATCACACACTCACAAGCTAGAAGGTAACATTAGAAAAACCGTCATGACTGGGCGACCGCATGATAATCCATTCACCCTCTCATTCACAGAGCTAAATTACTTCATGAAAAATACAACGCGACTGTATGACTATTAGATTTTGATTCCAGCATGACAGTGCGACTGAACATAAAAGGTGACCACTGGAAAACTTGAAAACACGTGAGGAATAGGAACTTTAAGTGGCAAAAAGGTAATGAAGAATTAGAACCACCACTAAATACTTAGGGTTTTCAGGAATTTCATAAGGTTTCTTTGCATCACTTAGGTTATTTCCCAGACAAGAGAAAACTAGAGACCTATAATAATTGCAGAGAGCAAGATCAAGACCCGACAGAACACAGAAACATACAAGCTAAGCTCTACCCTTGTGGGAGCCTCATTTACTCTACTTGTAGCCAAATTTTGACTGGATGGGGAAATTTGGATAACAGTATGACCTCTACTATAGGGGATAAGGATGATTGAAGTTCTAGTAAGCATTATGTTCTCTTTCTCATGCTAAATCTGCTTTATCTTATATGAAATTTTCTTTACCTGATTACTATAAGTAGTTACTGAGCTTGACATAGGATCAAGTTGGCCACTTAGGTTCTCCAGCTCCTTCTAAGCTTTTGCTCTGCTTTGTTCCAAATCTTGAAAAAAATTAGAATACCTTGATACTTTGGTTAATAATTGACCTGCCTCAGTCAATGTAGACTTAACTACCTTTATCAAATTTATTAATTTATTCCTATCTATAGTTATCTTCTCCATCAGCTTACCTATCATCTTCTTTTCTAAGTTCTCCTCTACAATTTTTACAACTACAGTTTGCAAATTTGGGCCTTGATCTAGAATTTCCTTGACAAGAGTATTCATCTGATCAATAGGAGAACCATCTTCATCATTTTTTACCTCAGGAACTAACTCAACAGGAATTTATCTAGCTTTCCTTAAGACTCTTGTCTTCTTCTTCTTAGATCTCAACTTGTCTCTTAGAACCTTTTTCTACAATTATTCTGAGAATTTCAGCAATACAATAGGTTTCAACTTAGATATATCGACCGATGTTTCCAGTGTTTCTTCTTCATGTTCTTCCTCTTCTTCAATAGGCATCAGTTTATATGTCTTCTTTACGTTGACTCTCCAAGACTTAATTTTGTTTTTAGTCTCAAGTACTTATTCAGTCTTTTCTTGAGTATCCTTCCACTGAATATCTACTATTTTATCCTCTTCCTTCTTAGAAATCAATTCCCATGTATGCTCCATAAGAGATGGTGAGGATGAATCCTTAATTAACTGATCTATAAAAAAAGTGTCATCTCACTGCATAGGTTTATTGTGTTCTTCTTGAACTTTCTCTTTTTGTGTTTTCACCTCCTTTATCTTCAATAGCTTCTTCCAAGTCTCAATAGTCTCATTATAGACATTCTTTGCATCATCAATTAGAATTCTATCTGCTCTGCTCTTTATTTTGAATTTAGAGTTACTAAATCACCATCAACATGTAGAGTTACTAAATCACCATCTACTTCATATCCCATAGGAGGAAGCCAATAGTTCTAGGTTTTACTACTGGCATAATGCATGAATCTGTATCTAATAGAAAACAAATGTCATCTTTGTACTTTTCTACAATGCTAACTAGAGTCCTTTCACATTTATGCATCATAAATTGGAAATATTTGAAATAACCCCACATGACATTGTTGAAGTTATCACTTAATTATTTTATGAATTCACTTATCTGAATAACCACTGGTTTGTCTTTAGACCATGTAACATTACCTCTACGGGGGAAGAAATTTTGGACATAGAAAAACATACATACCAGTAGGGCACCATACTTTAATGATTTCCTCTTATCTCTCTTTATCCTTTCATTTTTTGTCAAAAGATAACTTATCATCATCTCACATAGACCATTTACTAAATCATCTTTAACAATCTGACAGGCAACATGGATAGCACCACCAAGCACATTATTGGTTCAACTAGACTAGTAAACCCTATAACCTATCACCATGGATGAAAAGCAAACTTATTTGTCTTTAATATGGATGATTGTTATTTATCTGCCATCTTGTTTGGATTTGGTTAGTTCAGTGACCAAATGAGTTGCTACCATTCTCAATGTACATTCTAGTCCATGTGCACAAAATCCTATAACCCTATGAATCATTATCTTGTAAATCTTGTGTGGTCTTTTCATCCATATGAGTGCATCATGCACTCTTCTTATCACATATTGAATCCAATTGGGATGGAATTCAGTGGGAATATCTATTGCATAAGTTAAACCCTTCATTTGTAGATGTTTATGCTCATCTTTCAATATACCATTGATGCAAAAATCATTGTATCCTTTCTTGATTTCTTCAGATCCCAGTTCTTCAATTCTATAATGGATATAGGACCAAACATCACCGATCAACATCACTCCTTGAGGAATAGTGGATAGGGCACCTAACATATCAATCTTGATTGCTTTTATTGGATGCATTTTGAATACAGGTCAAGGCTCCTCAATAATGTTAACCAAAATTGGAGTATCAATGTTCTTTGCCATTATGATAAACTACACAAGTCTAACAAAAGACTAAATTGATAGTTTGTAATACATCGGTTAGGGATTTTATGAGGACTCGATATGATTAAGATCAAAATCTTAATCTCAAAAGTAATTGTTGCAAACTATAGCTCAATTTAGCTATTGAGTACTCAAATGAAAGTAAATGTGTGAAATATGATCACTTTTCTTCTATTTAATGTTGAGAAATATACGTTGCATACTTCAATAGTAGCAATAGTTTCATGTCACTGGTTGACACGTATCTACCAGTTGGTACTCAACCAGCAGTAATGACTGATATAACATTGATAATTTTTGGAAATAATAGGTACTGAGAGGGGGGGGTGAATCCATACTAATAAAACTTTCAAACTTTTACTAATACCCTTAAATAGAAATAAAACATACTTCCAAATTATGAAGCATATAACTCAAACTATAATGTAAAAAATGCAATGAACCAAATGACAACACATGCACACACATAACACTCTAATTTTATCATGGAAACCCTTGGCCAGAGGGAAAAAACACGGTGGGGATGAAACCCACAATCTTCTCACTGCAGTAGAAAAGAGTGCTTTGTTAGGAGCTTACAATTTGTCACTTTCTAGGTGACTCACCCTGTTAGGAGTGACCAATACCTTTTTACAAGTATAAAAAATCCTATTACAAACTACCTTGTTAAAGGACTTTAATCCACTTATTTAGTGTTCACCCTGTTAAGGGATTTACAATGAAGTCCTGATGGAGACTACCATGTTAGGGGATTTAGACTTGTTGAAACTATTAGGAATATAACAAGAAGAAATTGACCTATAATATGCACTACTCAATGTTGATAAGATATTTTATGCTTTGTACTTGTCATGAATCCAATCTTGTAGCTTATCTGGAAATATCTCTGTAATCACAGCTCAAGATCTCAACACTTTATCAACTTTTTCAACAACAACTTTTAACATTTGTTCTCCAAAGATACTATATCCTTATATATTGTCTTTACCTTCGAGTGTAATCTTGATTAGGGTTTCCATTTCACTCCAAAATTGATTTTCCAATCTTCACTAACTCGTAAAAACTTGGAATCCTTACCGCATCGACCAAAACATAATTTAAGTTGTCTCTCCCAATGTGAAATAGTCCTTGAGTTTTATTCACCAAAACATACATTGGATTCATACAAAAATATGTACACAATTCACTATGAATTAAATCATTCAATTCCTTGAGCAATGTACTACATTTTTCATGTTTTCCAGATTTACTAAATCTACCACTGACATAACTGCTTAGCCAATTAATCAAAATTGATTAAAAACCTTTAGCTTTTACTTGTTCACTACACTGACCGGTTAATAGTATCTTCACTTTTACCTATACTAGTTTGACCTAAGATTCATGGTCACAAATCATAGTTTACCTGTTGACTTTACACTTTCTAATGTATTGATAATAAAACTTGTCTCATTTTATCGATATGACCTTCACCTATTGTGTCCACTGATTACCTTGTTGCCTTCTCTTTACTGATTGGGTAAAATTGTTGGCAAGTGATCAGTTTTGGAAATGTGATTCACTTTTTGGTTGTCATTTATGGAAACAAATTTGGGTTTGAGATCGATTCTTTTGAAGTTAAGCTTTGGTATGTCTAAAATTGACTAAGTATAAAAGCAGGGATACAATATTGTTTTGGATGTCGAAGACAGAGATCGATGACTTAAGGCATGCGAGCTTAGAGGAAGATAGTATGAAGTATGTATGACATTTATCTAAGATCAATTTGGTTTTGGATAAGTGCACGGTGAGTTATAAGGACTTGAAGACTGACAGACAACAGAGAACAACGATATAGAGAAGTTGGACAGCTATGAAGAATAAGGGAGTATGACTTGGACTCCAAGAAATCAAAGTTGTATTTTTGTTGTTGATAGTCTATACTTTGACTATGCAAGAGTGCTGACTATGCATTTGATACTTACTATATTAAATGTATTTTGTATTGAAGACTGACTTAGTACTATTTGTAATATTCATACTGAGAGTTGACTTTGTAAAGATGAGAGATATATAGGTAAGATCTTTTTGGTAAAGATTGAGAATGTATGTGTAGTATTTTATCTAGAAGGGCAGACATGCAAATGGCAGAGCTATAAAGGAACTATCAAAGAATTTTTGATGCTTGTTTTGTTCATGACTGAGAACCTTTTGTAACAAAATTACATTGTAAGCTATAATCTCAGAAGCCCCTAATAGGGTGTTGTGAACCTTTACCAGGGTTGTTATTCCTCTAACAAGGAAATGTACTATGTAATATTCAGCTCCTAACAGGGCTAGGTCTCCTTACAGTGACATTATACTTTAGTACATGCTTGTGGGTATCATCCCCACCATGTTTTTCCCTTGGCTAGGGTTTCCTCATAAACAAATCATGGTGTTATGAGTATTGTGTAATTTTCTTATGTTATTTACTTTACTGCAAATGTATGGTTAATGTTTAAGTTTTGAAGAATTAGTTTAAAGTGCTATTATACTAATTCACCCCCCTCTCAGTATAATTCAATCCTAACAATTGGTATCAAAGCTTTTGGCCCTTGGAGAGAAAGTCTAACAGCTTAAGGAAGATCATAATGGATTTGAACAGTTTACAGGAGAACTTTGAAGCTGCACTTGAAGACCTTGACAATTCTAAAGAAGAAAATGGTGAATTAAAGTTTAACATCCGAAGAGCTGAGAAATTCATAAAGAAACTGAAAGAACAACTTGAACTTTATAGAAGTCAGAGAGAAGACCTTATTGTTTAGATAAAAGAGGATTCAGATGAGGACAATTCAGATCATGTGAAGCAACTAAAAAAAGAGATTGAGACTTTGAATCTTGAGAACAAGAATATGGCTAAAAAAATACATATGGAGGAGGATGCTAAGAAGAAAGCTGAAGAAACCTTAAATAGTGCTTTAAATCAAATGAAGGATGAGGCTGAAAACTACAAGAACAAATACTTGGAATTAGAGAAACACAATTAGATTGTGAAAGATGAACTTGTTGAAGCAAAGAAACATATTGAGAAACTTCACACCAGCAGTGATTTGATTGATGAACAACTAGACAAGCAGAAACCTTAAGGTGACATGACTGGTATTGGCTTCAATGGAGCTGAATGTTCAAAGAATCAGGAAGAGAAATTAGATGAGAAGATTGATGATGAGAAACCATCTATTGAAGAACCTAAATAGTAGATCAAACCTTTTAGAGGCAGATGCTTTGATTGCAACAGATTTGGACACATGAAGAGAGACTGCAGAGGTAATGCCCCTTTTAGAACTTTTTCTGTTTATTATTTTAACTGTAATGGATATGGGCACAAGAAGACAGAATGTAGAAAATCTAGTTATAGACAAGACAGTGGAAGAGAACCCACAATGAAACCTACATGCTATAAATGTAACAACATTGGACACATTGCGAAGTACTATAAGTTGCAAGTTAATCAAGAAAGAAGACCACCTATATGTTACAAATGTGATAATCCAAGACATATAGCAAAGTTTTGCAGGTATAATGCAGTATATAATAGAAGAACACCACCTCCTATGAAACCTCAAAAGAATGTAAGTGATAATGGTAAGAGTATTGCAGATGTGAAGAGTGATTTTGAAAATTGTTTTAAGAAAGTAGAAGACAACAACAGTAGTAAGATCTGGAAAATCGAAGGAGCAAGTGAGACATCAATTCAGGGAGAGTCAGTAAATGATACTAGATCTTCTCCTAAAGGTAGCAAGATAGAATTGACCTAATTGGCCAATCATGGCCTTAGGGGGAGCATTAAATGAAAAATATCAAAATTTATCCTACCCTAAAGTTTGTTGATTGAGCTCATGCGAGCTTGTGTGTGAGTTAAGATGACATCATGGATAATATGTCTAAGAGTGCATCATCAATCGACTTGTATATTTTGATCATGAGAATTAGCAGTCGACTAGACAGTTTGAAGTGAAAAATAAATTTATAACCTAACTCATATAAAGCACCATATTATGATCTATTTATCCACCATTTAACAAGGAGAGAGCCAAGGAGATCAGAGAGCAGAAGTATTCAAATTTTTCTACACCTATTGTACATGATCGATTGGAGCATAAACTTGGATTTATACGAAAGAAAGGTATTCTACATCATCTAATCTATGGATGCACCTATGATTTTTGATGTTGTTGATCATCCTAGATAAAAATTCAAGAAACATCCTTATAAGTTGTGTGAAGAGGATTTGGAAGGAGCATTTTCACAGACCCCACATGGTGTACTTCACTTGGAAGACATTAGGGCTTACATTCACTGTAAATATGATACATTGGGAGATAATGAAATACTCACTAAAATGGAAGACATGATTGAGAATGGTATCATGAAGGAAGAATGGAAACACATCAACCAATTGAGTATAATGAAGATTATGGATCTGTATGACTTTGATTAAAATGAATGGTTTAAAATACTTATGAGCAGGGTTCATGAATAATTCATATGGATTGGTAGCCAACCTGTGAAAATATGTAGTGATCTAATTCATGAGATTGCTGGTTTAGATAACACTGGAGTTGTACCCATTACGGAGAAACACGTCAAGAAAGAAGTCAAAACCCTAACACACTCAAAGTAGGATAGAAGGGAAATGACAGTAAATGATATTTTCCAACAAGATGTAAGGTTGATTGCAATGATACTTGGTTACAAATTCTACTATAGTAGAAGACCTAAATCATTGTTAGCTAGAGTAATTATGATGGCATGGAGAATGATAAAAGAAAACACATAGTACAATCCATGCAAAGTATTGGCACAACAATTCCTTGAAAATGTAAAGCTTGTAAAGAAGGACAGAATGAAAAATTTAAGGTTTGGATTGTTACTGGTACACATGTTCATTCATACTGAGCACAAATTTCCTGGTCTACATCCTAGTGGATGGAAATCTAGAGTACCTACTGGTATACTAATCTCATAGAGTTACAAAAGACAGAACACTACTTGGGTAGATGGAGAACTGTTTGCAATGATAAAAATTCTACAAAGACAAATGAAGAGTAGATACAGACTACATGAGGACATTGTTGAGAAGTATAAGGATACAATTTGTTTTATGGTTGAAACAAACTGTGTATGTTTTGAGGCAGTCACACCTAGGAAGAAATGGTGTTACCCTATGGGCTATGAAGTGAGTTCTGAAGTACTCACCATGCAAGTAGAACATATTCTTGTATCAGAATTTGATATATCAGAAGAGAGATGAGGAACCTGTGAGGATCAATCTAGAGGATCAAGGAAAAGAAAAATTGCTAACCTTATTCATGATTGTTGTATAAATGTTGGTCTGTTAGATGAAGAACTTAAGGAAGTAAAGAGGAAGATGGAAGAGAGATCCCTTGGAGTGGCAAGTGGAAGCACTGATGCCTCTTCCACCACTGAAGTAATTATGGTTGACAATACACCTCCATCACAACTATAGATAGAGCAAGAAAAGAATGTTACTCCTAGAGTAAGAAAAGAATGTTACTCCTAGAGTAACTAGATCTAGTATTTAGACAAAAGAGAAGAATGTAGTTGAATAAGAGAAGAAAACTAAGAAGAATAAAGCATGGAAACCTGGCATGAAAATGTTGGAGAAAAGAGCAATTGAACAAGGAAAATTGGTTTTAATTGACAAATATTATGATAGGTATGAAGAAGTAGATAAAATAAAAATTGAAGACATTGTGATAGAGCACATGCTTAGTTTCAAAAAGACCTTTTTGGAAATTGAAGGAAGAATACCTTTAGTTTTATATACAAAATTAGAAAATAGAAAACACTTGGCACAAGTTGAAGATGATCAGATTAGGAACAAGGAGATTGATAACATGTTGTCTGTGTTATCAGTACAGGAAAGAGACAATATAATCAAAGAATTGAAACTCTGTTGAGAACAAAGATCAGATTACTGAAGATAATGGCGAGGAGGTATGATGAAGTAGCTAAGGAAAATCAAAAGGCACTTGAGAAGATTTTATTAAAAACTACTTTTGACAAGCCCCCACCTGCTAAGACAACTTTGCCTACACAATTGGGAATGGATGAAAGCTCAAAGGAAATAGAGACTGATGATGAGAAGAGTAAAGAAGACACAATTGCATATTTCTATTTTTCTGGTGTGGCAGTAACACTAGACCTTTCACAAGATGAGAAGGACCCTTTTGCAAGAACCATGGACACTTCTATTGCAGACAAACCTGAAAAGGAAGAGTAAAATAAGGAAGATAAGCAGAAAGAGGATGAAGGACAAAAGAATAAGCAGAAAGAAGATGAAAAGGAAAAGGTAACTTCACCATCTAGTTCATTGTTGGCAAGTAGTAATGTTAATGTTAATAGCATGGATGAAGATGAATTGATGAAACTAGCATTCACCACACTGAACAAAGCAAAGGAGAGATCAGCACAGAAAGGAGATAAGAAGATAAAAGTGATTTCAAGAGATAATGGTACTATCAATAAATTGCTTCTAGTACCCTTAGTATTCCAGAACAAAGATCATATTGAGAACTTGAAAGTCACACTTGATGAGTTTGATGGCCACTTTAAAACTTTGTTGAAAATTGTAGAGGAGAAAGTAGAGAAAACATATGAAGAGAAGAAGCTGATAAAAGTATGCAAGTCCGTCTCGTGGGACTTAGGAATTGTGAAAACTTGTTTGACAAATGCAAGGAACTACATTGCACATGGGAGAAAGTTATTTTGTTACAATATGAATCCTACTAGACACATTCAAAATGTTGAAGACTTTATTGCCAAGGAAAGGGCAACCTTAAATAGTATGATGGATGGTTGTGAAACATATTCACAAACCACTATAGAGTTAGACACTGAAGTGACAAGGATATTAGCCAAGATCAGTGTATTAGAGAATGAGAAGGAGAGAGTACTGAACAGATTCAATTTGTTGAGGAACTTTATAACTCCGAAGCTATTAATACTTGAGGCACATCTAACAGATTTGGAAAAGACTACAGGTTCATTGGAAAAAGGCTTACCCACAGACTTGAAGAACGCTAAAACTACATCATTTGCATTGAATGGATTGATTCACATAAGTCAAATTTTGTTCAAGACATGGAGCTCAGAAGTGAAGATTTTGGAAGATTCCTTCCAAGACATTCTGAAACTGGTAAGCAGGAAATGATACTTATTTTTGTGCACCTTTGTCATTTTTGTCAAAGGGGGAGAAGAGAAGAAAAAAAATATAGAAGTAAAAATGAGAAGTAATATATATATATATAAAGAAAAGAAGAAGAGAAAATGAATAAAAAGAAAGAGAGAAAAATATGGAGAAGAGATAAGGAGAAGAAGATATAGTTTTGATTGGTTGGAACACTTAGTCATTTTTTTTGTTAAGTGTTGCCATCAATGCCAAAGGGTGAGATTGTTGGAAAGTGATCAATTTTGGAAATGTGATTCATTTTTTGGTTATCATTTATGGCAACACATCTTGGTTTGAGATCGATTCTTTTGGAGTTAAGCTTTGGTATGTCTAAAATTGACTACTTATAAAAGCAGGGATACAATATTGTTTTGGATGTCAAAGATAGAGATCGATGACTTAAGGCATCCGAGCTTAGAGGAAGATAGTATGAAGTATGTATGACACTTACCTAAGATCAATTTGGTTTTGGATAAGTGCACGATGAGTTATAAGGACTTGAAGATTGATAGACAACAAAGAATAGCGATACAGAGTAGTTGGACAACAATGAAGAATAAGGGAGTATGACTTGGACTCCAGGAAATTGAAGTTGTATTTTTGTTATTGATAGTCTATACTTTGACTATGCAAGAGTGCCAACTATGCATTTGATACTTACTATATTAAATGTATTTTGTATTGAAGGTTGACTTAGTACTATTTATAATATTCACACTGAGAGCCGACTTTGTAAAGATGAGAGATATATATGTAAGATATTTTTGGTAAAGATTGAGAATGTATGTGTAGTATTTTATCAGGAAGGGTAGACATGCGAATGGAAGAGAAGAGAATGGTAGAGCTATAAAGGAACTATCAAATAATTTTTTATGCTTGTTTTGTTCATGACTGAGAACCTTTTGTAATAGAATTACATTGTAAGAGTTGTAAGCTCATAAGCCCCTAATAGGGTGTTATGAACCTTTAACAGGGTTGTTATTCCTCTAACAAGGAAATGTACTATGTAATATTCATCTCCTAACAGGGCTAGGTCTCCTTATAGGGACATTATACTTTAGTACATGCTTGTGGGTATCATCCTCACCAAGGTTTTCCCTTGGCCAGGGTTTCCTCGTAAACAAATCATGGTTTTATGAGTATTGTGTAATTTTCTTATGTTCTTTACTTTACTAAAAATGTATGGTTAATTTTTAAGTTGTGAATAATTAGTTTAAAGTTCTATTATACTAATTCACCCCCCTCTCAGTATAATTCTATCCTAACAATAACTGTGTACCGATTGGTATAACTTCATATAGTTACACAAAACACTTTTACCTAAGTAATGGTTTTCCAGAAATGACAACTATACTCAAAAAATCATCATCAATGTCATTTAACAACATTATACCAACATATTAACCATTAAATCTTAGTTTGGTCTACCCATAATCACAAAAATGAAATTATAGAAATTTACACTGTAATGTGCATATACATCTTTACCGATCATGAATCTAGGGGATCAGTAATGGATTGTTCTATGAGTTCTTTGTTAGATAATGGAGGGGGGGTGAATCAGTTAGTTCCAGTTATCCTATAGTCCCAAATACTCCTAGATGTATACAACAACAATTTCATACATATAAATCAACTCAGTGAAACATAAGCTATGATCTCAAACTTATTATCGAGTAGTAGTAAATTAATATTGTGATTACTGATCAATGCGGATAAAGTAATGTGTAAATAAAAATAACAATCCAACACAACCATACACATTAACAGATAGATTTTTAATGTGGAAACCTAGCTAAGGGAAAAACCATCTGTGACCGGTAACCCAAAATAATTCACTCTTCTGAAGTGAGCTTGATAAAGAGCCAACCTTGTTAAAGGTTAGAATGCACACTATTAAGTGTGACCTGGTTAGAGGATTTAACATTAACAGTTCTTTTTTTGTAACAACGATATGCTCTAATACCGATCATGAATCTAGGGGATCGGTAATGGATTTTTCTATGAGTTCTCCCCCTAAGAAAATAATATGCTTAGTTCATTGATGGATTCTCCACACTTTCTAAACTTGTGGAGTTCATAGTCAACTCAGAAGAATTCTATTCTCCTTTCTTCACCCATGTCTTCTTCATATCACTTCTAACTTCATCAACATTGGTAATCTGCTTTCCTTTCCTATCCTCTGAGCGATTAGGAAACTGGTTCCTAAACTAACTGTCTCTAGCCAGATGACCTATCTTATGACAGACCAAACATGTCATGCCGATTGACTTCCAAGCACCAACATTACCTCTAAGAGTTCTTATTTTGCAATTTACTGCT
This sequence comes from Thuja plicata, assembly GCA_018584345.1. NCBI lineage: Eukaryota > Viridiplantae > Streptophyta > Pinopsida > Cupressales > Cupressaceae > Thuja > Thuja plicata. Next base: position 759,198 of record MU225246.1, read on the forward strand.
AGGCATCTATACTTACCACATATTAAACATGTAGTATTTAATTCTCTTTCCTTTCTAAAAGTATTCACCGGTGTGACAGGTGACCTAGGTGCATACAATCTTGACCTAAAATCTTCAGCTTTGTGTCCATATTTATTGCATGCAAAACAATATCCATCAAAGTTACCATTGCTTGATCTACAACTAGACCTAGATATACACTCATATGCAGTACGACTATAATTATGAAAATTATACAAATAAACATTAAAAGAGTAAGGTCCATTCACTAGTTTTCTCCTACATACATTTGTAGTATGTCCAGGCTTCCCACAGTTATAAAAAATAAGTTTGTTAGGATTCTTACCTAATTTAATTGGATCTATCTTCTGATCTTTATGTGTCTCCTTTGGTTTAGATTTAGATGACTCACCAATTTCAAATGTTCCTTCTCTTGTATATCCAAGACCGGTTGTGTCTCTATATCTTCTTTGAATCTTCAGTTGTTCATCAAGCTTTTGTGAGCTTTAATTGTATTGCTTCACCTTTTCATTTTCTTATTTCTCAGTTTTCAATTCCTTCTTCAATGTCTCAACCACTTCTCCAAGCCTTTCATTCTCAATTATAACTTGTAGATTCTCTTCAATAGTATCTTGCATTTGATTTTGATATGAATAAAATTCCTATCTCAATTTAGCAAACTCTTCATCTTTTTCCTTTAGAGCATCGTCATCAATTTTCTTGGCATCCTCAACAATTCTTTTTCCTTCAAGTTCTTCACACATCCTGACTTCCTGAGCTTCAAGCTCTCTTTTCAAATTTGTCACTTCTTCTTTAAGTCCATTATTTTTATCCATCACATCTACAATTGCTTCATCAGATTCTTCAGAAACACTACCTTCAGATAGTTGTTTAATGTAGTTTTGAATTTCACTCGATTTCTCAGTAATTTCTCTTCTTATGGTAAGTGACTTTTTCATCTTATCCTTCATCTCATTCATCATCTTGTTTTCATCCTCAAGCTACCTCTCATACTTGTATCTCTCCATTATTATGGATCTTTTCCTCAAGTGGTTAGGCTTGTATCCAAGAGGACCTACACTCTAATACCAATTGTTGGAATTAATAGGTACTAAGAGGGGGGCTTGAATCAGTACAAACATGGAATGAACAATTTCAATCAATGATCTAGATAACAATAAAATTACTTTCCAAAGCCCAAAGCATATGAGTGATGCAAACACATAAAACAAAGTAATGTAAAGCATTCACAAAATCATCACACATCACATAGATATTTTATCATGGAAACCCTTGGTTAGAGGCAGAAAACCACTATGAGGATGACACCCACAAGCCCACTACTGCAATAAATGAGTTTGCACTGTTAGGAGCTACAAGTACCATTTTTGAGGGTTCACCATGTTAGGAGTGATTGGTACATTGTTAGGATTACAATAAGATTAGTTATGATCTACCTCGCTAGAGGATTTCAAACCTCAATGAAGAAGTTACCATGTTAAAGTATTTATAAAAGGAACCGGTTAAAGTTCACCCAGTTAAGGGATTTTTCTTGCTAAAACTATAAGGGAACAAAAATTTTAGTGATTTGGATGTAGCACAAATTTCTTGTCAGGTCCAATATGTTTTTTGTACTCTTTAGCTGCTCTCTACTCTCTATCTATCAGTATTTTGACCACAATCTCAAATTGAAATCACAAAACCCTAATTGCAACACTTACAACATCCTCCTTAATAAATATGAGTAGTTCTAATTATATACTCAACTTGCACCACCTTAACCTTCACCAAAATGAAATCCAAATTCTTCCCACATATGCACCATGCACCAAAATGAAGATCTCGATGTAAAACACAAATATATCATGACCACATCAACCAAAACAACATTTGCAAGTTATACCTTTAAAGTAGTCAAACACATTTTGACTTCTCCAATGCAACACCTCAAATCCATCTTAAATGATTGAATAGATCCCCAAAAAGTTAAGACATTAAATCCATAACCTCTATTCCACATCATCACATCATCAAATATTATTGCACTTACTATACTCCTCACTGATCTGGGATCTACCAACTATAGTTCAAGAACACACGAGTTCTACTTGTCCTGATATCTGATAAAACAAAAACTCATTCACCGATCAACCTACTGAGTTCTGGTTGAAACCATACTACAATCTAAACATGTTTATGGTGTATCTGTGACCATGCCTCATAATTCCACTTCTACCATGATCGCCACCAGATTGTTGTTCTCACTATTTACCAATCTACTTGGACTTTGCCATTTTTTTGCATTACCTATCCAGAATGCTTCTTACCAATTGTGTCTTTAATACACCTGTTGGAGTTCATGATTGTACTAACTTAATTTACATCAATGGCAACCAAATAATTGACTCCATATGACTGCACCTCAAGATCCATTAGAATACAAACAATATGTAGCCTTATATTGGTCTAATTCATGGACTAAAATATGATTATAGCTTGAATTTCCATTCAAGAGTGAAAATATTTTTGATATACTACCTTTTAGAATATAGTCCATGAAGGGAAGGGGATAATGGTCCTTGAGAGAGGCTCTATTAAGGTCTCTAAAGTCTACACATAATTTGATTTCCCCATTCTTCATTCTTATAGAAATAAGATTAGCTACCCATGAGGACTTTTTATGGGAAATATAAAATTTTCCTCTATGAGCTTAGTCAACTCTTTTCTCATCAAGGGCTCTACTTTTGGATTTAGATTTCTTTGTTTTTTGTCAAACTAGCTTTACATTAGGATCTAATTCTATAGTTTGATAGGATAATATATGTTCAAACACTTTTAAATCTTCATAGGTCCAAGAGACCATATCATTACATTTTGACAAAGATTACCATTTTTTTGTTAATTTGTAGAGAATACCTTCTCAAATTTAATGTCCCACCTTTAGCAACAATGAGTGACTTGTAATCATCCTTCTTTGCAACTAGGTACATGTTCTTGTTCTTTACTTGATTATCCAAAATAAATATTCCCTTCAAGGTGACCATACCTTAAGGCAACTTATTAGAATTGAGTTGCATGATCTGATCTCCACATTCGTCTTGCAACATAGACTAATTTTTAGCAGAAAATTATGCTTTATTTTGTAAGAAATTGACAATCTATTGATATGATTCAAATACCTGCCAATTTGCTTGATTGTCTTGGTCAATAGGCCTCACAAAAAGACTGATATGTTGTTCCTTCTTATTTGCAACATGCATTGGTATGTCATACTAAGCACCAACTATTGGAAGTCTATCTGTATGTTTATCCTAATTCCTAGAAATAATATCGACCTTTTTGGCCTCAAATCCTTTAATCAAGTCCCAAAATCTATATTTATATGATTTGACTAGGTTTTTCTTTGATATACTCTAATTTATAATATGATTAACAAGAAATCTACTATCGCCAAAGACTTATAAAAATTTGATCCTCTTGTATCTTGGTGAGATTAGGAATAGGAGTATTCTCCTCATGAATGCAATTGGTGACAAGTTTAGTCTCTTCAACTTCAACTAATGGATCAACCTAAAAAATCATTTTCCCATTCATCTAATAAATAGTCATGAACCTCCTCCAAATGAGTTGTAGGCTCATGGTTTGTACATTCCTCTACTTCTTCATGTAGAGTGCGCTTCATATTTATGGGATGGGGAAAGCATGGTTCTATATGATTTGTAGCAATAGGCTCATCTTTTATTGTAACTTGGTGCCAACATATCTTATTATGAATAACATGTGTGACCAATCCAAGGATAAATACCCACCTATTTTGGTCGTGAAGTGTTAAGATTAACAAATGGAAAATAAAGCAAGGGGATCAATAAAAAAAATGTCTTGCAAAATAGTGAAACCAAGGTATACATGCAAGGTTAACTTTAAGTATTTTTATAATCCCTACTGACTTAATATAAGTTCCATCTAATTGAATAACCCCCTTATTCATAGACTCATACCCCATGCCAAGAAGATCAGCTACTTTATTAGGCATAACTAAACTACTAGCTCCTAAATCTATAGCACAATTGTGAATGAGTTATCTCATACAATTAAATAATAAAAATGAGGGGATTACTAATTTTACTTGAATTGTATTTCTTCTTGTGCTGAACCAAACTAGTTGGAGCTGATATTTTACTTGTTGCATGGTCTGGTTGGTTGAAGTTCTTCAATGACCCTTGAAGCAAATCTCTCTAAGATGGAATAGAGAGGGCATCCCACATGGTGACATTAATACTAGGCTTCTTTATTTTTTCCACCATGTTGAAAGGAACAACATTGTATTTGAAGGACCTTTAGTAAAAACATGGCCTGATTTTGATATGGGAGCAACTTTAGGCTCCTCTTACATCTTGTTTATCTATTGTATACTTTGATTTAAACGTTGAGAAACATCCTTATCTAGAGTGCTTTGGACTATGGTATGTGTGGCTACTTGTGAATTTGAGGCTTGAGCCATCATGGAAGGTGTATCACTCTCTACTATTCTTGTTTTTTCTCTGGTATTATGTGCCATAACATCACTACCTATCCGATTCAAGCCACAAAAATTTTCCTCTTTCCAATTGAAAAAATAAGAATATCCTTGTATGTGAGTTTGATTGCCAACACTTGACAAATTTGCATCATATTTTTGGTTGGATTTGCTTGGGTCATTTTGGACAAATAGAGCTTGAAATAGCTCTCTAATTTGACACACAATTTGATAATGGGGTTGATTATAAGGGTGGCACCAATCCCGCTCTTGAGAAAGATTTTTCTCCACTTAAGAAAGTGCCTTTGAACTATTTGTAGCTATCACGTATACACTATTCAAGAATTGGTATGGATAAAATTATTTTATCCTTGAAAAGGTGGCCTATTCTACTAATAATTCTAAATGTGTGCTTGGTAGAGTCTTCTAATTTGATATTGCTACATTTCCATTGTTACAACCTTATTGCCAAAGTTTTTCAACACATTCTTTAACTCATAGAACTCATTTGAAGATGGAGAGGATGTTGATGACTGACTCTTAGATGCGACTGTGAGAGGGGCCAAAGTGGTTTGTTGCATAGAAGCTTCTAAAAATGCACTCTTGATTGTATTTAGTTGCTCCATAAGTGATAGATGATCACTTTATCCTCAAAAGGTTTGTATAATGCTTCTCCTAACTCATCCCAATTATGAATAGAGTTATGAGGCAACCCTCTGTACCATTTTAAGGCTTTTCCTTTGAATGGTGTAGCCAAGATCATAACTACAACATCATCCTTAGTGACATCATGAATATTGCAAATATTTGAAACTTCTTGGATATGCTCTACAAGAGTAGTGGATGTTTAACCAATGAAATGGGTATAATTTTTAATGTAGCCACTATTATGTCACATTTTTGGGCTAATATGAGAGATCTTTCTCCATTGAAGGTGGCAAAACCCCAATTTTTAGGGAGAGAAATATGGATTATTAGTTAATTCAAATGAGTGGCTAGAGCCTTAAGTTGTGTTGGTCTAACAATTGAAGGAGTAGAATGAGATCTAGGGGATGGAGCAACTATTTTTGTACCCCTAATTGGTACCTTCTTCTAGAACTTGAAAATGAAAGATCCAAATATTAAAAAATACGTCCTGAAGGTGACCTTATTTGTATTTTAGGCATGAAAGCCACAAATCTGAACTAAGAACAAGATGTGAGTGTAGACACCTAAAAATGGTTCATTTACTATGCCCCCATTTTAACATGTCTTCTATATCGTGTGTTTGATCTTTATCATTGACTAATATTGTGTCATTCTTCCATGTCATCAATTACTAACATTTCTTTCATTTTGGCAAAATTGATCATCTTCCTAAATCAATCCAAGATCATTCCAAGCGCATTTGATTCCAAAATCATATCAATGAATTATCAATCCCTTTCAATCAATCCTCTAGCATTGACAAAGTTCATTGATGCCTTATTATCATTTAATTCCTCCAATAGCATTGTCAAAGTTCATCGATGCTATTTCATCATCAATCATCATTTTGAGAGCATTTTCAAAGTTCATTAATGCCTCACTGTCACTTTCACATTTCAAGAGCATTGTCCAAGTTCATAAATGTCTCCCTATCTTTATTTATCCTCTAGCATCATCCAAGTTCATTGATGCCTTTATATCATTTCCAATCATTATCCCGAGAGTATTGTCAAAGCTCATTGATGCCTTGAAATTTCCTAAACTATTCTAGAATCATCAGAATCGATCCTAATCCTTACCAATATTATAAAAATCAAACCAATTGCGCATTAATGCCTTCAATTTGGTCAATAATTCACTAATCTATCATCTTGGGATGAATAACATATAGTTTATCCCTATGTCCTAATTGAATAAATAAGTTGACTTTATTTATTCCCTTTTTCCTAAGTCTTCACAATTTTTAATTATAATTGCCTAATTCTAAATTTATGGGATTTAATAATTTCATAAATACTAATTTAGATTTGTGGGGAATATTGATTAATTAATTGATTAAATCCTCCTAATCTCACCTAATTGTCATATCCCTTAATTGAGGATTCACATCCCTAGTAAGGTGCTTCGTCAATATCTTTAATATCTCCAATATTTCTTCATTCAATTTCCCCCATATCATGCTTCCAAGAATTCTACCAACCTCTCCCTTCATTATGCATTGATTCTATGCAATCTTCACCTAATTGCTTCTCATTTTCTATAAATTGAGATGCTTTCCTCTCTTTCAATTTTAAGAACCACAATCTCCTAGTATTCTCTTATCAACTTGTGCTTTCAAAGTTATTTGTGCAATATTTTTATTGTCAAAGAGAAACATAATCTACCTTCATGGAGAAGAAAGGAGGAAATGGGAGCTACATTTGAAGGGAGTTCTAATTTTTCATGCTTTATATTTGTGAACTTTAATTTTAAATGGCTTTTATGATAGATTAGATAGGTTAGCATATTGTTTAGGGTTTTTGGTTACCTAGATATGTTATTCATGCCTTTTTTTGGTCTTACATTTGGTGAACCTGACGTGAAACATGCCTAATTGATAAATTGTTTGTGTTTTTGTGAGACCGGATCTGGAATGGAAATGCAGAGACAAAAAAAAACTGAGAAATCTTTTTCCATTCTGACACAGTTCCAATTTGTACCCTCAAGTCAATGTCACCATTGACCAAGAATTTCTAATTCTGACCCAGGGAAGAATAGACCTAAAAATTCTCTGATTGGAATTCTGGTTTTGGATCCCGATATTTTACCAAAAAGGGTATCTGGATCTGCTCTCTGTTCCACTATTCCTGAACCTGTAACTCCCAAAACAACACCTGCAAATATCTGAAAAAGAGGGGTTTTGGGGTGGCTATATAGGGTTTTTCCTTAGTGAAACCCCCATTTTGGAGAAGTGGATTAACCAATTTTAAATGTTCACCTTAGATATGATTGACATTAAGAGGAAAAGTCAATGGTTGTTTATAAGGATTGAATCCTAGCCCATAAGTATAATCATAAACTTCATTGTCCAAGGGAACTTGTATACCTTGTTCATATTTTCCACATCCTTTCCCATTGAATCCTGATTTCCTAAGTAAATGATAACCAGAACCATATCTATCAGCCATATCAGATTGAGTTAAAGGAGAAACATATGTCACAATGTCATAACAATCTATTTTTATTGTCTCAGTTGTTTCTTCAAGGGAAGCAGAAACAAAGTTACTTTTTAGTTCCCCAGAAAGCGGAGAAGGAATAAAAACTTGTGTTTCAAACTCATTTTGTTCCTTCATGAACTCTAGATGAGAGACTTTGTATTCTCCCATAAAAGAAGGATTAAAATCTAATGTTCCCCAATCATCTTAAGTTAAAGAAGTAGATGGAGCTTCAACTTGTTTAACTTCAGGGGATTTCTCAGGTTCCTTACTTGGTTGTATGGGTTTAGAAATCTTATCATATTCCGCATTCAAGCAAGGATTTGGCGCATCATCCACATGTAATGTATACATCAGATTGTTATAAATGAACCTAACCTTGCGATGTAGAGTAGAAGGAATCGCATGCATAGTATGTAACCAAGTTCTTCCTAACAAAAGGCTATAATTGAGAGGTCCAGGCATGACATGAATAGGTGTGTGAAGAAGGACTGGACCAACCTTGATAGGTAGTGTAATAATACCCAAATTTTTCTTTGCAATGTTATCAAATCCACAAAATAGGGATATTATCTGGTTGAATGGTTGTAAGATCAACTTTAATAGCCTTGAGCATATCCATGCTACAAACATTAAGCCTAGATTCATTGTCAATTAATGTTCTATGAATGATACTCTGATTAATAGAAACAACAACCATAAGAGCATCATATTGATTCTACACCTCAATAAAAGGTAAATCATCATTAGTGAACACAATAGGAGGTACAAAAGGCATAGTATGCATGCACTCCAAAAATTAATTAATATTCTCTTGATTAGGAGGTGAAGCAGGAAGAGTAGCTAAATCTTTTTGTAATGCCTCATGATATGTAGGAGAAGTTTGAAGCAATTCCCATAAAGATATCTTAGCTGGAGTAGCGGGTAATTGCTCAATTAAGTCATACTCCTTAAAGGAAGAAGGTAACCTAGATGCTTGAGGAAGCACGGTTTGAGAAGGAGGTAAAGAGGTTGGAACAGTAGGTTGAGGATTATTCCGTGTGCAATAAGTATGTGAAAAAAAATCCCTATTATCAAAGAAATCCAAAGGATCTTTAGGTTTACCCTTCATAGTTATTCGAGGACATCCTTTTACCGTCATAAACATTTTAGGGAATAACATTCTAGATGCCTCAATGTTTCAAATAGTGGAACATGAAGGTAACCATGCACACATCCTATGGTAAAGGTCAATTGGAGAATTTGTGGAGGAGGATGAAATAGAGGATCCATGGAGATCGCATTCGAACCATTTTCATACTCACTTCCATGTACCTCATTAAGGGATCTATTCTCTTGTACAATAAAATCTTCATAAAAGTATTCAAAACAAGAGTCATACATGTTGAACACAAAATAAAATTACAAGCATGTAAATGTTTTTGTGTGTTTAAAGAAATTTTATATTTTTTATGTATTTTTGGAATATGAATGCAAGAGCATAAAAGAAAACCTACTTCTATATGCATGCAAGATTTAATATGAAATGTAAATCTAACACTAAAGAGAAAGAGTTGTCTATCGCAGGTTCGCTAAAATGTAATATATAAATTTGGATGATCTCCTAAATAGAGTTTGCACAATAGAGATTCGTATATAAAAGAGACATATGCCATAACTTAACCATTACATTTAATTTGTATTTGATAATGGATATAGACTTGGAAATGAAATAAAATATTAATGGAGTAAAATACCTACCTCACATCATAGAAGATCTGAAAATGCCATTTTCTGAAGCCTGTGTTGAGTTTCTGGAAAATCTGAGACCGGATCTGGAATGGAAACGCAGAGACTAACAAAACCTAGAAATATTTTTCCATTCTGACAGTTTTGATTTGTACCCTCAAGTCAATGTCACCATTGACCCAAAAATTTTGATTCTGACCTAGGGCAGAATCGACCTAAAAAGTCTCTGACATGAATTCTATTTTTGGATCCTGAAAGTTTGTCGAAAAGGGTATCTGGATCTGCGCTCTGGTCTACTATTCTTGAACTTGTAACTCCCAAAACAACACCTATGAATATCTGAAAATGAGGGGTTTTGGGGTGGCTATATAGGGTTTTTCCTTAGTCAAACCCCTATTTTGGTGATCTCCACCTCCACGAATAGCTGAATATGGTAGAATGTATGTGTGTGTTGCTCTTGGAAAGAGCTTCAAATGTGTGATGTCAAGATCTAATCCTCTATATTAAAACCCTAACATGAATTGAAAATGAGAAAGCAATGCATAGATTTGAATATGATAGAGAAAGCATACCAAGCCCCCAAGGCTAAAATATTCCTACCAAACTCAAAATCCATAGTTGCTACCCCATGATAGTATCTTTTGAATGCTTGAAGGTTGAAAATGGTGGATCCAAGAAGAAGTAAGGAAGGAAGAAGTCTCTCTTTCTCCAAAGAAGATCCACAATGGCTTATCTACAAAAGTGCTTGTATGTATCAATGCATCATCATATCTTGTCCTTCTATATCATCCTCTTTCTTTCTTACATCATCATCATATCATAATTGTAATTGCATCATATCATCTTACGATTCTCATTCATGGCCAAATGAAGGCAAAAGAGAGTGTTTATATAGAGATCTTAATATAGACCTCCTAGGGCAATGCAAGGGACCCAAATTCAAATTTCACTTTGAATTATGGTCCAATTACAATCACCAACCAAGGAGGGGTTGTATTAATCTGAATATCAGGGAAAACACTTCCGCATCTGGACTCGAGGACCTATTTTAAGTTTTAGAACCCTGATAGGCTCCAGATTTGAAAGCGGGGACCACCACCTGACAGAGGTCAAGGTCGACCTCAACCTTGACCTAGGTCAAGGATGACCTTGACCTTGACCTAGTTCAAGGTCAACCTTGATTCTGACCTAGGTCAGAATTGACCTCAACCCAAAACTGAGGTTTCAGGTTGGTCTCCTTGGGAAATCTGCAAGATTCCCAGGTCAACTGAGGACTCAGAAAGGTGAGAAAACACACTAGGATGTTGGATAGAGGCACAAAGGCCAAAGAGTAAGTATGATGAAGATTTAGGAAATCCAATACATAGGTTCTACCAAAAAATGGAGTCATAGAAAGGGAGATTAAGGAGGACCCAAAGGATCCTAACCCTAATTTCACCTAGAAATGCAGAATCAAGTGCATGTGCATCCTAAATGCAAATCTAATATGAAAATGTACTAAACGAGGGTGCTAAACCTACCAAAATGGAAGTGATTCCATTTTAAGATGATATAGCAGGTTCTAGAAGAGTTATGCGCACTTGGTTATAGGTTCTGCGTAAGTGGTTACAGGTTCTACGCAGGTGGTCATACCACCTACGCTTGCTACACAGGCGGTTACACATTCTGCGCAGGTGGTCATAGATTCTATGCAGGTGGTTAAGTCCTATGCAGTTGGGACCCAGACTTGCACATTTGGCACCCAGATCTGTGCATTTGGCTGCTTAGCTGCATAGTTGGTCATATAGGATCCATATTTAGGGTTTAGGATCAGTATTTGCAAGTTTAGGAAGCACTTCTACATTTCATGCTTTCTTTTCTTGTTTTCATCTGTTATAAGGCTAAAATGAATCCTAAACAATGAAAGTGAACCCTAAATTATTAAATGAACCCCACATTTCAATTTACAAGCCTAAAATGAACTCTCACATCTAATTTGGGCTCTTAAAATGAACTTCATCTAGTTTAGGGTTACATGCAATCAAAGTTTTTTCAATTTCAATCAAAGTCACAATCTAGCCTAACTAGGGGTTCAAATGGAATACATTATACAAAATCAAGTTTCTTAAGTCAATAAGGAGACTAAAATGAACATGCACACCTGATTTGGGCTCTTAAAATGAATTTTGAACTAGTCTAGGATCAAATGCAGATTTCATGTTTAAGGTGTTCCTAAATCAGTTTAATGCACATGCAAGCTAATTAGGGTTTCAAATTGACTTCAATCTTTCCAAATCAATCATAAATGGCATAAGGAATGAACCCTAGTTGTTTTTATGATAGTCTTATAGGTTTAGATGCGCAAAAGACCTTTGATTTTGCAAGTTTTCACTACTTTTTAAGCTTCTGATTAGTAGCTGCGCACTTGGTTGCAGGTTTTGCGCAAGTGGTCAGAAGCTGCGAAGGTGGTAGCCTATTTCTGAGTAGGTGGTACACTGGTTCTGCGCAGGTGGTAGCCAGGTTCTGCGTAGGTGGCATCACATTTTGCGTAGGTGGTAGCCATGTTCTGTGCAGGTGGTATCACATTCTACGCAAGTGGTCACATTCTGCGCAAGTGGCATCACATTCTGCGCAGGCGGTATCACATTCTATGCAAGTGGTAACATTGCATTTTTTGAGGGTTTCTTTGCTTGTTTTCATTCCTATTCCTATTTTTTCACTTGATAAGCAATTTTTAATGTGTTAGTAATGATTTTTGTAGCATTTTGGCAATCATGGGATGAAGAATGAATCATAAAAACTACTAACGATTTTAATGCAGGATGTTTGTAGAAGACCTTGTGTTTTCTGAAACTTTCATGTGTGTTTTTAGTAGTTAGAAAACACTTCAGCTTGGTGCTTTAAAATGAATCATTTCATTCATGTGTTTGAAGTGTCTTTTAGTTTGTAAACCCTAGGAAATGTATGGACGTATCCTCTCCCCTCACCTTCGTGAATCTTGGGTGTAAGAGAAATCCATGCAAGTCCTTTAGTGTGGATACCTCCCAAGTGCTTTAATAGAGCCAATGAGAGTGGATTTCCCAACCAGTAACACGCTAAAGCCAAGCCCATCTGAACTAGTATAGAAAAGATGTCATTGTGATTAATCCCACAATGAATGGGTGTTAAATGTGCTATATCAGGAAGAAGATCTCCCTCAGCACCCTTGTGGTGCATAAAAACCTACAGAACGTAACTTATGTAGGCTGGAAGGCCTCCATAACGGAGCTAATTTTCTGCACGTATAACCACCCAAACATATGCCTTTACTAAATACCATGTTGTAGTATCCAAAAACCTTCTATTTGTTGGCGTGAAAGGTCGGAGACCAAATAAGATGCCACACGCTTTCGCGGCTATTAGCCGAGACAACAATCCCTTGGGAAGTGATGACCCTTGGGATTTGAAGCTTGGAGTGTCTGAGAAGTGAGTGCACTATAAGGAGGAGCCTGTGCCTCCAAGTTTCTAGGTTGTCCACTATTAGTAAGTGCGGCTAAACTTCGGTTCAAGTGTGGATTCAACAGATATTGTCCTTTCCATCCTTAGGTTGTGATATATTTGTTTCAATTTTACAACAGCCATTCTTCACAACGTGTCTTGTGTGGGTGTTTCAAAATTTTTAAGAGCAATTTCAAAAACACTCCTAAGCATTCTATTCTCATGCCAAACATCCCAAACATTCCAAACATTTCAAAGAACATTCCCAAACATTCTTGAACACTCTGATTCTTCCCAAAACATCTTGTTTCAAAACCATGTGAACATAAGGAGACCAATTTTTTTTTTATCTTGGAGCCTTGTGATTTGCTTCATTCTTGCATATTCATAGCATAATCCATTTTGCATACGTTGCATTAGTATCCTTGCATTTTCAATCTTAATCCTCTTGCACTAAGCTTGCATCATAACAACATATTGCCTTGCAAAAATCTTCATACTGCATTTAGATCCTTTTCAAAAACTTTGTAAAATCCCAAAGGGATTCAAATTTTAGGTTCTTACCTTATGTCATTGAAGAAAGAATCTTGACTGGGTCCCTTATTCCCAAATTTCAAACCCCCCTATCATTTGGTCTCACTCCATCTTTGTCATGTTGGATTGGACCTAGTCCCTTTTTATCCCTTTATCAAATTGATCCCTTTTAAAGTCAACATTCATATTCACTCTCTTAAGGTTAGGCTCTTAGGTTTGCAATTTCCAAAGATTTTTCAAATCCAAAAAAAATCAATTGCATTAAGCCATAGGTTGATTTGCATACATCATCCAAAGTCCAAATTTGCATTTGCCTAAAGTCCTTACATATTTAGGTTTCATTTTCATCCTAAAATTCTCTCAAAAAAAGTCAAAAATCTTGCAATTGCATACAATAGTCATGTAAATATTCACTAGGTTCCAAGCATCCAAAAGGCAACAAGACACTTATCAATCCATGTTTCCCTCACAAGGAAAATAAAAATTACCTTTTGATCAAAGACAAGATATAACTTTGCAACAACAAGCTTTTGAGCCAAGGCAAATGACACCAACACTGTTGAGATTGCTAAAATGCAATGCAACCAAGATCACCTGCATGCAAAGCTGTTACACAGAAGAAGAAGACAGAAGAGAGAAGACAGAATCAGAAAGCTATGGCGGCCGATAGGCCAGAGAATGAAAAACCATGTTGACAGAAATGATATTCTATATTCAACAATTAATGATTTACAAAACTCCTTAAGAAATACAAAGAGGACAATCCTTATAAAGGATGTCGAAACCCTAAAAGGGCAACAGCTAGGAAATAGAAACTTTCCTAAGACTAAAGAGACTGCCTAAGTGAAACTTAAGCACTAAAGAGCAATTGCTAAATTACTCTAACACCCCCCCTTAAGTGTAACTTAGGGAGAAGCAAAACTGCTAAACTACTGCAGAAAGCAGGAAAGAAGGGTCCCGGCAGATATAACTTTGCAACAACAAGCTTTTGAGCCAAGGCAAATGACACCAACACAACCAAACAATCAATTGTATCAAATCCATGCACACATGATTCAAAAGTTGCAAACAAAATTGGACAAAGAAAAGAAGAGCTTGGAAGAGAGCGTAGAAAATATGATAAAGAGTAGAAAGGAGATGGCCAAACTCCTTGGATGTCCAAGTGATTCTTTTTGCGAAATTGACACACAATCTTTCATTGAGAAATCAAAGATACCAAAACTCATTTTACAACTCAATGAGGCAAATGAAAAAAATTTAAAATCCCAACTCAATCATGTGCAAGAGCCAAATTTTTTCAACCAAGTTCCAGATCATGCTCAATTCAATCAAGTTTCAAATCAGTCTCCATGTGCTCAAATTTCAAATAAATCATTCAACCAAGTTCCAAATCAAACCTTTCAACCTGATTGTGGCATAATTCAAATGGAGCCACCACCTAATTATGAACCGATCTTCATTCCAATGCAACCAAGTATTCCTCAAGAAACCAAACAACCTCTTGTGCCGACCATACAAACAAGTCAATCAATATCAAGGTCACCAATAATCTTGCATTCAAGAACATTTTCTAGTGATGAAGTCCCTCTTATGTCCTCAAATCAAACAAGTTTTTCTCAAACAAGGACAACTTCAAATATGAAATCTTTTGGACATAAACCAAGCATAATCAATGAGAAACCTTTTGTTGAACATATTCACTCCAAAAAAATTGTACAACATGTAAATAATGATGAGGTATTACCAATAAGATCCATCAAGCAACGCAAGTTCAAATCTAAAGTTTTAAAGCATTTGTTTCAAAAATTGGATCCTATAAATGAAGAGGATGACACAAATAATTCACCCATGTCTAGCAATGGCTCATCCCAACAAAATCACATTGACCCCTTTCAAGAATCCCCCTTACATGTCCCAATGCATATCCCATGTCAAGAGGATGATACAAAGCACGAAGAAACATGTCTAAAAACATATCAATATCAAGATCCCAATGCTGACCAATCCCCCCAATTGTTGAGCAAGAGCTCATTCCCCTTGAGCCTCATGATGATCCTATTCAAGATTATCCCCTTCCATTCCCAAACCAAAATCTTCTTCCAAATCCCATTGACCTTCCACTTTCTAAGCAAGATCATGATCTCCCTTCCATGTCTTCCCAAGATCCCTTTCCAAGTCAAGATAAAGGTGTCCCTTCACCTTCATTTCCTCCAAAAGCTCCCATCATCCCTTTGGATCCCCCAAAAGATCTCATTTTTCCTCTAGATCCTCCTCAAGATCCATCCATTCTTCTCCTTGTCCTCATCCTTCAAATCCCCCTTGTGATCCAAGCACATATATGCAAGTTGTTCATGAACCCCTTACACTTCAAATGGGTTCCCCTAGTTCTATTGATTCTAGTCCACCTCACAGTCCTATAATTCCTTCCATATCATTCACACCTCATAATAATGGACTCACGTCTTGTAGAAAGTATCCTACTGGTCAAAGAAAGAATTATTAAGTCAAAGGGTTAGACCTCCATGCAAAAGGTATATTGAAACCCTCACATTTTCAAGAAAATTCAAATGGCCATGGTCTTAATAATAAATATACATCTCAAGGCGTTGGTATCCCTTCAAAATCCAAATCCAGATGTATACCTCCCCCTTCAACCCTTCCATCCATCCTAGGTCCATATATTCCTCCCTCCACTAGCTCACAACCCATTTACCCTTTCCCAAATACAAGTCAGCAAAGGCACACATCTTGGAGAACCTTCCATCCATCCAAAATGCCTCCATACAATTCTTATCCATCCATGAATTACATTCCCCTTCAATACAATTTGGATGCCAAGAATAAAATCCACAAATTAAGAAATCCACATGCTATCAAGGATCAACATGTCCAGTATAATCGACATGTACAAAAAAAGAAAAATGTGATCCTAAAATAAAATTCCAAAAGGCCACAAAGGCCCATTGAGAAAAAAATAAAGTCAAAATCCATATGGGTTCCTAAATCTCTTATGCAATCAATGCATTCTAAGGACCCACAAAATGATAAAAAATCAAAAAGCATGTGGATTCCCAAGAAGCTCCTAATTGAAGCACAGAGTCCCAAAGAAAAGTCCAAATTGGCATCCAAAGTTGCTATCTCTCCATCTAAATGTCTTCCATCTTCCAAATCCATTTTGGGTCCTTGTGTCCCAAAATCCATATCCATTCCTTCATTAATCCATCAAATTCCAAAATCTATTTTTCTTCCTTCATTCTATCACCCCTCAAGGTGTGTGCCAATGTTTTTCTTGCACCCATATCCATCCATTCAACATCCATCCTTCTTCCACTCCCTCCATCATCCAACACTTATTTTTCAACCTTTCATCCAGCCTATCCAATCCTTTGCATAAAGCTTGTCCCATCCTTATCCAATCACCCACTTCATATCCCTTTGTCATTACCCTACCACCATCTTTGTGCAATATCTTTCAAAAGCACATTTCAAAGAGTAAGGCGCTTGAGTCCTCCGTCCATGTCATTTCATGCATCCAATTTTTTACAAAAAGTCAAAAAGTTAAAAAGTTTTAAAAAAAGAGAGAAAATATCAAAAAAAAATGAAAAAGAAAAAAGTTGCCTTGATGAAAACCTAGCAAACAGGCATCTTGGCAACACAAAAAAAAGAGTCAAGAGAAATAATTTTGTCCAATAGTGAAAACCTGGAAAACAGGTGCTTTGGCAAGTACCATGATGAAAACCTGGCAAACAAGCATCATGTGTAATTCTATGAACTTCTTGCAGTCTATACTTGGGGGCAGATGTTATTCGTGTTATCCTCCATTACTCTTATCTTTATCCTCCATTATCCCCAACATGTCCTCCATAATCCTATGCATGTCATATCCTTTATCCTATCCCCTTTTCCCCAACTGTGATCTTGACACGGTTACAAATATTCCTCGAAGCATCACATGTCCTATCTACTTTGCATTGTCTTGATCCCTTTGGTCTACATTGCCTATCCTATCGCAACCTTTCATCCATATTCCATATACCTTCTCATTATCCCTGATTGATCTTGCATATCCTATCCATATCCTATCATTTTCCTGTCCATATCATGTCATTGTCCTATCTAGGTCCTAACATTGTCCTATCCAACTCCCTATCTTGGTCTTGATGTAAAATAAGGACGTTCAATGCAAAACATGTTTTCAAAGAAAAACCTCTTGACATGTCCATTTCTCGCATTCTATCCACTGTACTATCTCATTATCTTATCATTGTCTTGTCCAATCCCCCATCTTGGTGAAAAAAAATGTTATCCCATTTCTTGGATAGTCCTTGGCACCTAACCAGATTCAATGCAACGACCCTTGGCCTTTGTCTATCTACCAGTCAATTTCTCCTTTCAAAATGTCCTTCCCTTGCTAGACACTGGGGGCAATTTCAAAAAATCCTAAAAATCCAAATAAGAAGCTAAAAATCCCAAAAACAATCAAATAACGTCCTGAAAAAAATTGCTAAAAATCAAATACAATCCTGAAAAAAAGACCCTAAAAATCAAATATGATGCTGCAAAAATCCTAAAAATCATAAAAAGTCCTGAAAAAAGATCATCGCAAAAACATTCAAATATCTCAAAAATCCTAAAAATTGCAAAAATGTCTTAAAAAATCTACAATAAATTTGTACATACTTGTCTTCTTTTTGTGAAACGGTCATCATGTTTGTAGACATTAGTGGCAGATTCATTATTCTTTGCTTAATGAAATCATGTTCTCACAAACACGATTTGAATCAGCGTGACTCAGCATTCAATCTGGTTGGACCCGTTTGATCTTTTAGTCTCAACTATCGATCAATCAATCTATCCAACCTATCAATCAATCATCAAATCAGTCAATAAAAATTAAGCTATCAAACAAAGAACACTTAATGCAAGTAACAAAAAGATCAGAATGGTTGTTGGCTCACATTGTTTCAATGACTATTTTATCTTTTATTGATTTTCTTTTTTGATCATGTTCCTATACAACTCGATGATATTATCTGAACTTATGAGAGTGGCTGGGATGGTTCATGACCAGTTTTTTGCTTTATTTTCTGCCTGTTTGATGATCTCATGAAATTCTAGGGCATGTCTTCTATATGCTTTAGGATGGAGAAGATCATTCTCTATCTGCATCATGTTTGTTTGGACAAAAGGATGACTTTATCGCTCTAGCTTTTGTGCCATGATGTACTACATCCATTTTTACAATATAAAAATAAGCTCTTATGACATAATTGCACTTATGAAAGCCAAAAATTTTCTATCTTACTAACATTTCTTCGTCTAATTTCTTCTTTCTCCTAACATTTCTTCAACATTTCTTCTATGAATCCTAACAATCATCCTTCTTTTCAAAAATTGTCCTCATATCAATTTTTGCCCAATTTTTTGAGGGGGCATCCTACCTCCATTCTGTTAATCTACTGGGGCATTATTCTTTGACACAACGCTCATAATCACATTGTCTCAAAGAGGGGCAAAATATAGACACCTAAAAATGGTTCATTTCTTATGCCCCCTTTTTAACATGTCTTCTATATTGTGTGTTTGATCTTTATCATTCACTAATATTGTGTCATTCTTCCATGTCATCAATTACTAACATTTCTCTCATTTTGGCCAAATTGATCATCTTCCTAAATCAATCCAAGATCATTCCAGACGCATTTGATTCCAAACTCATATCAATGAATTATCAATCTCTTTCAATCAATCCTCTAGCATTGTCAAAGTTCATCAATGCCTTGTTATCATTTAATTCCTCCAATAGCATTGTCAAATTTCATCGATGCTATTTCATCATCAATCATCATTTCAAGAGCATTGTCAAAGTTCATCGATGCCTTTCTGTCACTCTCACATTTCAGGATCATTGTCCAAGTTCATCGATGTCTCCCTATCTTTATTTATCCTCTGGTGTCATCCAAGTTCATTGATGTCATTATATCATTTCCAATCATTATCACGAGAGTATTGTCAAATCTCATTGATGCCTCGTGATTTCCTAAACTATTCCAAAATCATCGGAATTGATCCTAATCCTTATCAATATTATCAAAATCAAACCAATTGTGCATTAATGCCTTCAATTTGGTCAATAATTCACTAATCTATCGTCTTGGGATGAATAACCTATAGTTTATCACTATGTCCTAATTGAATAAATAAATTGACTTTATTTATTCCATTTTTCCTAAGTCTTCACAATTAATTAATTTTTAATTAATTAATTACCTAATTCTAAATTTATGGGATTTTATAATTTCATAAATTCTAATTTAGATTTGTGGGGAATATTGATTTATTAATTGATTAAATCCTCCTATTCTCACCTAATTGTCATATCCCTTAATTGAAGATTCACATCCCTATTAAGGTGCTTCTTCAATATCTTCAATATCTCCAATATTTCTTCATTCAATTTCCCCCATATCGTGCTTCCAAGAATCCTACCAACCTTTCCCTTCATTATGCATTGATTCTATGCAATCTTCACCTAATTGCTTCTCATTTTCTATAAATTGAGATGCTTTCCTCTCTTTCAATTTTAAGAATCACTATCTCCTAGTATTCTCTTATCAACTTGTGCTTTCAAAGTTCTTTGTGCAATCTTGTTATTGTCAAAGAGCAACATAATCTACCTTCATGGAGAAGAAAGGAGGATATGGGAGCTACATTTGAAGGGAGTTTTAAGTCTTCATGCTTTATATTTGTGAACTTTCACTTTAAATGGCTTTCATGATAGATTAGATAGGTTAGCATATTGTTTAGGGTTTGTGGTTACCTAGATATGCTATTCATGCCTTTTTCTGGTCTTACAGTGAGAAGACTCACTAAGTGCTTAAAAGAGATTGCCCCTTTTAAGCTGAGATGCTAAGAAAAATATTGATTCCTTAGCATGAAAGTTAAATTCCTAAAAGATACCCATTTGACCGGTGGCTTTCTTGAATAGCTTGAATGTTGGTCCTATTGGACATTCCAGAAATTGTTGTCACAAAATTTTGCACCCTTTTTTTAGGTATGACCATCAAACAACCTTGAGAAACATGGAAACAACCCTTAAGTGCGAGACCTTGCTAAGTATGGTTGAAACTGTACAGAATGATGGATTTCTTTCTAATCAAGTTGCAATTGTTTAACCAACCCAACACCTTAAACCCATTTCTAAACCTACTCTAATAGCTTGCAGATGAAAAGAGAAGAAAGAGTGCATAAAAGGAAAATGAGGTGATGCACCAAGATTAGAACTTATTACTTCCTAGATATAGTTTTTGCAGAAGGAATCAACAAAAGATCCCAAAACATACAAAGATCTCTATCTTAATCCATCCCCAAAGACTCATATGTAGGTTAGAACCTATAAGATGTTAAAAGAAAAGAAACATTCAAAATACAACAATTATAAGCATGTTTAGCACATACAACATAGAAACAAAGAAAAATATATTCAAATATAAAGGCAAGATTATTTGCGCAGGATATCTAAATTAGAGAAGAGGTTAAAAAAAAAAAGAATTTTATTGATACAAAGGAAAGGAAATATTTACAGTTACAAAGAATTATTATGTAAGAGAAAAGAAGGGAGCACCTAGAACATATGTAGCTTGCCTTTATAGGTCGAGCATAACTCAAATTTACATTTTGAATTCAAAACCGTAACTGAACTAAGGTTTTGTTGTAGGATAGATTTATCAGACAAAATAGATCAAAGATCTGATCTTGGCATGTAGATTTGATCTTCTGGAAGTGGAGGACGCTTCTAATGAATACCCTTGTAGTTGATGACTTCAGATTGGTCTTAAGATCTAATATGATGTGATTTTTCTTTGTCAGAGCAAGAAAGTCATCTGTATGTAATAAAGAGGCATGGAGAATGCCTTGGGTTCACATTTGCAGAGCTTGGAGGAAGTAATGACATTGGCTGGAGTTAATGAAATTACAGACAAGTTGCTGGAGGTAGCCAGGGAATTAGATTTTACCTCTCTACCTGCTTGAATAGCACCATAGACATTGAATTTTGAAATTTGTATCAAATTTAAATGTTGACCATCAATATGAAGTTTTCGTACACCATAAAAAGGTCAGGAGCTATTGACAATCCAACCAATGAAGGTTTAAAACACAAACATTGACATAAATTCTTGCCTAAGATCAGATGGTCAACATCAAGCCAGAGAGAAGAGATGAATCTACAAGATTATAGCCACGAAGCAACATTGGTCATCGATTTGATTCATTGGATTGTCAACACATTGTAGACTACTAACTGTGTTTTGAGAAGTGGAAATTCCATTAAGTCAGGAAGTTAGCAATCTTCTGAACCATGGAATGGTTGGTAGTGAGGTGTTCACAGGTTTAAAGATTCCCCAACCAGCTAACTACGAGGGCTTCATCAGTATACATGACCGATAATAAAGATTTACATACAAAGAAAGATCAGATGACTGGGTGTAACTAGAATGGAAGAACTCGCTGACTAGGCCCAAAAGCTTGACAAAAGGCCGACGACAAAGTTTGAACACACTGGGTGGCCTAAGTAATTGGGGCCAGTAAATCGATGAGGAAAATGGCTCTAGCTAGTGGCTTAATGGATAGTTGACATGATCAGTCGATCAACGTGAGATGAGAATTTGGAGTGTAGAGCGCACTGGTGCGCACTAGTCACTAGGGTTTAGGGTTTTAGCTTAGCTCCTTATAAGTGTTTGTGATTGTAAACCCTTAAAAATTTGTGAAACTAAAAAGGTTAGCCATGATGAAGCGAATCTCAGGTTAGTTATTTGTGATGGCTAAAGGGTGGCATAGAATGACAACAAGATCATACACAGATCTACAAATTAAACCTTTGCAAAGGCGAAAAAATAGAGCTAGAGGGAAACTTTCCTTCCATGTCTGACATTATTTTGATGAAACTTTTGAGGAAGGTTCTGAGAAATATTTTAAAATGGGAAACACAATTTCTGTCCATAACCAACATTTTTGGTTAAGAACATCCAAGATCGCCATTGACTTCTAGTTTAGGGCTCAAATTTTAGACACAAGTTACTCTCTATCTTATCTTTCTATATTTATAATCCGTGTTTGTATATCTAATATGATGCTTTCTATACATGTTAATTATTCTCAACTTTACACCTTTAGCCATAGATCTACTAGCATTCAATCTGCATCTTTCAAGAGTTCATTTTCAACTCAATCAAGGATTGTTGGATCTAGCTTATGCCCTATCCTTTTCAATCAATTTGAAGTTGATCCAAGTGGATCCACTCTCCTTAAGTAATGAAGAGGGAAATAGGT
Source organism: Thuja plicata (assembly GCA_018584345.1). NCBI lineage: Eukaryota > Viridiplantae > Streptophyta > Pinopsida > Cupressales > Cupressaceae > Thuja > Thuja plicata. Next base: position 781,923 of record MU225246.1, read on the forward strand.
ATAGTTCCTAGTTTACATTAACACCCATTTCCTTCACGTATACAAAGATAAGTTTAGATGTTAGGGAGATAGAAGAGTGAGGTAGAGAAAGAGATAGAGAAAGAGTGATAAGAATATAGATAGGTCTAGAGCTTGTGATATATAAGAAGAGCCAGAGAATACTAATAGAAGTATGTTAATTTTTATAATTTTATTGTTTGAAAATTATAAGATCTTAAATCTAAAATCTACATAAACCACTCTAAAAAATCTTAGAATATAACTTAAAGTATAAGGAAAAAGACATTGAAATGTGACTTCTTTACTACCAACCCATAATGCAATACATAATAATGCACACATGATATGCTTTGTATTTGATAAGGCGCGAGTGTGTTATAACGAGCAAGCACATTATGCTCCAATAGGACCAAAAAGTAAGGTAATCAATTAATGGCATGATTGCATGAAATCTCCAATATTTTAACTTTTAAATTGAGTGGGTTGTGCTTTATAAAAACCAATTTATTTATTTCAAGTTACATTAGGTAATCTAACTAAAAACTTTTGCAACACATCATGTGGAAGACATACCATTGATGTGTAATTGATGATATATTCTTTAATTGTTTCCTTTTTTACCACAAAAAAAATCCAATAAGTTCTATTGGAATACCAAAGTTATTCATCTAAAATACAATTTATTACGTTGAAAGGTATAGTACATAAAATCCACTTTTTCTAAAAGACGAGAATGAATATGAAATAAAAATATATTAATAATATATTTAATCTTAATAGTTTTTTTTGCTTTTATAAAGAATTTAATAGAAATATAATAATTCAATAATAATTCAGAATTAATATTTTTTTGTATTTTTATAAAGAGTTTGATAAAAATATAAAAATATGCAAGTTAATGAGCTTCCTTTGTAGATTTATCTTATAGAATTGAGGTGAAGCAAGTGCACCTTGAAGATGACTCAAATTATAGTAAATGCCATATCTAAAGGGCAAGCTCATGTATGGCAGATTGATAGAATCATTCAAATAATTAGGAATAATTAGGACAAAAAAATAGAAAGTTTCAAGGATTTCAAAGTACCACATATTTTCTGGGAGGGCAATACTTTGGTAGACTCTCTATCCAAGTTGGCGATCCCATATGCTGACAAGTTTGGTTCCAACATAGCAAAAAAATTTGTGGAGTCGATATTCAGTTTGCATTGATGACTGGGCAAGGTGGTGTACGAAGGATGCAGACAAGATGTTTTTGTGATCTTACCACGCACACTAGAGAGGATGTTTTTATGGTGCATTGATGAAGATTTCAATGACAATGAAAGTACTGTGAGGTTTCCAAATTTTTGGAGTTGAGCTGTTTGTTTTGTTGACATTATGCTGGCAACTTGAGATGACATGTGATAGGTGCAAGGTGAACATGGAGGCAAACTTCAATATCAAAGCCTCCAAACAACAAATGTCAACAATCCTGGATATATTTCTGTGTTATGTATGTGGCCCTATGTTTTGGCCCAATCATTGGCTCCCAATACTTTGATGATAGCTTTTTTTTTTGGTTACTTGAAGCTTTTGATAATTTGAAGCTTTGTTTCCACTAATACATTACCCTTGAGAAGCCATTAGCCTCGAGATAGTTTAGGATATGTTGCGGATTCTGCAAATATTCAGTCAGAAAGTATGATTACTTGTAACGTGTAGTGGAAGTTTTGGTACTGTTTAAAGGTTTTAGATCAAAGTCCATCTGTAAGGAATCTTTCCTAATTATGTTGTCTAATGTAGGCCAATTGTTTACATCACTTGAAATGATTGATCAATGGTCTTGGTCAATTGCTCTGTTTGATTCGCGGTATATGTGGGCTAGTGAATAATCTGGTGTTTGTTTTAAAAGAAGGGTTACCCTTTTGATCCATTTCATGGCTTTCGAACTTGGGAAGCATTATTTGGAGATTGTGTTAATGACTATTTGTGAGTCTCCTTCAATATCTAGATTTTTATCAACTTCTCAAAAATGTTTTTATTCTGAATTATAATTGATATTCTCATTTTTATCAGCCATCATTTCCATTTTCATCTGTAATCATAAATTTGGCTCCTGATAATTTCAGATTGCCCCTTGATGCTTTGCCAAAATTAAGTTGAATCTTTCATTAGTTGGTGGTTGTCATTTTGCTTCGTAGCTTTTTAATTTGTTCTTGATGAAATTTCCTTTCTAGCTATAATTAAGTGTGGTCATTTATGTGTAATTTGATCATCCTCATTTCCATTTTCATCTATAGTCCTAAATTTGGCTCCTGATAATCTCAGATTGCCTCTTGACGCTTTGCCAAAATTAAGTTGAATATTTCATTAGTTGGTGGTTGTCATTTTGCCTCATACCTTTTTAATTTGTTCTTGATGAAATTTCCTTTAGCTATAATTAAGTGTGGCCATTTATGTGTAATTTGACCATCCCATTGTGTCTATAGTTTGAATTGTTTGTTTATAACCTTTTTGTTTATATGTTCACTTATACCAATTTCTATTTTATTTATAATTCTTTCAATGCAAGATTTTTTTTGTTTGAAAATCCTTTGATTGCATTCCTTCCATAAATTCCATATTATTTGTGTTTGTGCTAGTGTTTCTTGCCAAAGTCCTTTTCAAATATTTCGTTTATGTATATTAGACCATTCTCTAAAAATTCACATAAGGTCATTTTGTAATGATTTGTTTCATCCTAATTTGTTATAGAAATATGTCTAATAGTGATGTGCTACTTTACAATTGACTAATAAATGATCTAGAGTTTCTTCTTATTCTTTACAAATTGTACATCTATGAGTCCCAAATATTCCTACCTTTTGAAGCCAATCCCATATTAGGATTTTCTTGTGTAAGGTTGTTCAAGTAAATGCCCCCACTTCAGGTAATACATTCATTTCTCAGTATAGTTTAGTTGGCCAATCTTTATTTGAATTGTCATTCTTTGTCACAGTATATCCTAATTTTACTATTTTCCTGATATAGCAGCACACCAGATTAGCTCATCATCCTTGTTTAAGAGTATGCTTGGTTTTTCCTAAATCTTTAGCCAATAGGTCTCGGCTATTTAGTTTGAGCATGTCTAAATTTTTCCATTGGCAAAAATGAATTTCAAGTTTAATGACAATGTTTATATAATCACTGACCTTGTCCAAATATATTGGTGACATTTGTTGTTTTATTTGAGCGATCTCTGGGATGGATTTGAGTGGACTATACCCATTCCAAGAATCTTCCCAAAACAAGGCTCATTGGCCATTTCTAAATTTCCAACTTAAATGGTTTGCGATTAGATTTCTACTTTTGACTATTAAGTTCCATATTGTCAAACCACAAGAGGGATTGTTGATGATTAGCATCTTGTTTGGTTCGTTGGTGTCTAATTATTTGAGACACGACAGTTTGCTCCACAAGGCTTTTCAAATTTTGTACATACACCATGCTAACTTTGCCCTAAATGCAAGATTTTGTCATTGGAGATGCTTTACATTGGCTTATCCTTGTGTTATTTTATCCCATGTGATTAATGATGTTTTCTTTTTCTCATTGGATCCTTCCACAAAAATTTCCTTTGTGCTACAATTTACTTTTGATGTGTACTTTTTGGAAGTTTTCAGCATGACAAGGTAAAAATAGGTACTAGTACTATCACCAATTTTAACATTTTGTACTATCCTACAAGGGACAACCATTTTCCTTTCCAAATTTCAATTTTCTTGGTGCATTTTTCTAATGTTGTGTTCCACACATCTCCCTTAATTGCTCATTGAAAAGTGGTATTCTTAAACATTTTGAAGGGAGTTTTTCTTTGTTAAATCCACGTGTTTATTTTGTTTTGTATTATATTCCTTTTGGTGTATTGAAGAATATGCTTGATTTGTTTTTTCTTATTGTTTGTCTGACTCTTTTGAGTAATCTTTTAATAGTTGGTTTATTCTTTCCACTTTTGCAATGGTGGATGATCCATATAACAATTTTTCATCAACAAACATCTAATGTAAAAATGAGGGTAGTTATTGTAGAATTTTGATTCCTTCCTATGATCCTTGTTGTTTTTGTCTAGTTACTTCTTTGCTTAGTGCATTGGCCATGATATAAAATTGAATTGGGATAGCGGATCCCCTTATCTTAATCCTTTAGCTCCTTCGAAGAAGTTGTGGTGGGATCCATTTATGATAACTGAATACCTAGGTGTTGAAATGCAACTATATATCCATTTTAACCACTCAAGACTAAAACCAATTTTTTCCATAATTTGAATAAGAAATCACCATCTTAGCTTACAATATGCTTTGCTAATGTCTACTTTAAGGATCATACCTTTGAGGTTTGCTTTTCAAATTGAGTGTAGCACTTTGTGAGCTATCATAATGCCATATGTAATGTTTCTTCGAGTATGAAGCCACTCTATTCTTTAGATATTAGCTTCAGTAAATATTGGTTTTAATCAATTTGCAATGACTCGCTATACATTTTTTTTAGACTATATTACATAATGATATTGGTCTAAAATCTACAAAAGTTTTCCCATATGATTTCTTTAGTATTAGCACCATGTTGGTAGTATTTAAATATTTAAGTCACGTAGTTTTATTTCTAAAATATTCTACCATTATTCATATATCTTCCCCATGAATTCCTAACACTACTTGTAGACTAAAGCTGGAAATCTATGAGGCTCAGGGGCTTTCTCAGGGTGCAGTTCAAAGGTAGCTTTCTAACTTCTTTGATTGATGTTGGTCTCATTAGAAATTTGTTATCATCTTCAATTATTATCACTGGTATCTTTTGTGTGAATTTGTTGTCTTTTATCCAATTCCTCATAACTACCAAGAAAAGCTTGAAAGAATTCTACTTCGTCATTTTGCATTTCTTGAGGGTCCGTGGTGATACTCTAATTATTTCATTCAAATTGAGTAATTTTGTTATGATTTTGTACAATTTTTTAAATGTGAATTTATTATTCGTTGATAAGCTATAGTGTGTGGGGTTTCACCCCAAACCTGTCTGGCAATAAAAAACCATTTGTCAGAAACCATTTCTAGTTACAATTTTTCCAAATAATTTATAGTTGCGAGTTTTCCATATACCCTCTTGCATGAAATCTTACAACCATACAAAATCATATCAAGTTTGCAACATAAAAATCGTATCATGATTTTGAGGATTTCAAAGGACATGAGTTGAAGAATATGGTAAAAGAAACTTTCTACTTATATAGTGTATTTGCAGTCGGTGATTACCAGTTGTTTCTCAAGTGGCTTGATTTGCAGGGTCTCAAATTCACCATGAAAGGATTGAAGACAAAATGAGACACTTTTATGCAGAAATTGGTTAATGAGCACCGTGAGAAACAAGGGATGCACGTCCAGGACTTAATTGATCTTCTCATCTCTGCAATAAACAACCAATAAATTCAATTGATAGTAGGCCTCATCAAGAACACCACTTTGTGCATATCCTGCTACCATTGTCGTCCATGAGACACCATTTTTTGAGGCATTTTGTTAAATAGTTCACGTACCTTGTATATGCTTCCACATTTTGCATACATATGTACCATAGCATTTGCAACTATCTCATCTAACAAAATTCCACTCTCAGTTATGCTTTGATGGATGTCCAAACCCTGAGGGATTTTCTACAACAAGATGATTATTGTCCCTTGCACAAAAAACTTGTTCTCAAGCCCAAACAAGAAGGGAAAACATGGCTTTTACACAATCATTTTTTTTTGAATGAAAAATCCAATTGAGAGATCTAAACTTAAACATCACAAGAAACCCAATTGATAAATTTGCATTAAAACATAATAAGAATCCCATGAAACTCAAAGTTTTCATCATGTAAACATGAAGATGTCGACCTTAAAAAAGCCTTAAACTAGTATCCCTCATATATGAGATTTCTCCCACCTTTTAGATGGAGCAGAACCGGCAAATGTTTTGAACCATATCTTTAGCCTCCCTTGAACATTCACACATTTGCAATGGACTCATTCTTCACAAACATCACACAAGATCCATTTCTCATCCCATCCTTTTCTCCACAAATTGGACAATGTGGTTCACACCCTTGATCACTTTCATAAACACTTTGATAAGGGGACACATTGCCCAAAACCAGAGCCTAGAAAACTCCTCTTTCTACCCGTCTTCCTGATAACAATTTACTTTCCTCCCTATTCTCCACCCTCTTTCATAGCCTCTTCTACTGCTTGGATATTCACAAAATGGGTGTTTTTGGCCCAATCCTATTCTCATTGAGTGGAAAATAACAATGGCATAAATCCAAACATGACTATTTTCAACAACAAAATGCTTCCAACTCTTCTTTGACATAACCATTCTCTTGTTATTGATTCCCCATACAGGATTTGGAAGCATTAGAAGTCCCTCTTCTTCAAAAACAACTTTCTACGATTCATTTGGGAGCCCATAAAGCCCCATAAAACTCTCATCTTTTGCATCACACTGCTTATATAACTCCTCAACATCTTGTGTGAGCTTTTATTATGCCCTCTTTGCAGCACTTGAATTCTTTGTATTTTTCATCCACAATGTTGTGTTAATGGCTAACCAATGTAAGGCTACCATAGCCCAAATAAATTAAATAATCCCCCATGCTCACTTCATACTGTGGATTTGACTTATCAAAAAATAGGTCTGCGAGGCACAAAGCTGGGTAGTCTTAGAAAATGATCCATTAGGGTTTATTTAAGTTAAGACTTGTCATTTATTTTGTCTTCGGGAAATGTCATCCAATGTGCTAAGGGTTAAAAATGATTTTTTAAAATTTTTAAAACCTTTTGATAACTATTTGAAAACAAATTGACATTTATCTTTTAAATAATATTTTCCTAATACACATTATTGCATAAATTATCACCAATATAAGAAGAGGGCAATTCAAAAATTATAGTCATTCAAAATAAAATTAAGACATACTTTTTAATTTGTAAAATATATGTTTAGGTGTATAGATCAATTGAACATAATATCTCATATAAATAAATTACTAAATATAAATTAATATTCTATTATTTTTAATTATTAACAAAACCACTTTAATTTTTTAATATATAAACTAAAATATTTTATGCTCATAACCCTTGCACCCTCTTTTGGTGCAAGTGCTAATAACATATCTTATTTTAAAGTATGCCAAAAATTAAATAGAATCTAGATTTTAACTACAAAATCTTCCTTTTCAGCTATAGAATCTTCCTAAAATCTTGCTGCATGCATATTGGGATTCTCTATAGCATGAAGAGGACAAAAGTCCAGGGTAGCTAGAGAAAATTTGAAAAATGCAGATGAAATCTTCAAAACAATCCTACTTACAAAATGAGATCCCAACGAAAAGAGGAATCAATGTTGGGTTTTGTAAATAGACGCCCATCCTGGCCCGAAAGATTGCTCCGTAATGCTCAGTGAGTCCGTCCACTAACCTCCTTCGGAATCTTCAATGTGGCCAAATTCTTTTTACAGTGAGCAATTATATCAATTTCATTCACCGTCATGTTTTCTTGAACGAGGGCAGCATTTATCTGTGCATCATACAAAATCCCCAATAAAACGACGATTGAGAGAGAGAGAGAGAGAGAGAGAGAGAATCAGCCGATGGAACAGTGTGCCTTTCGCCTGCATTCTGACCAATTTGAACACAAAAACGGATAGTGGAAGATCAATTGATTATTCAACACACTTTGCAGACGTGGACGGTAATATACATTATGACCTGCTTTGTGCATTCCAGTTACAGCCCAATTTCCATAATCATTTTTTTTTAACTTTTTCCCGTAGTTACAGAACAGTGTGTAGAGCGACATAAAGATCAACTTATTTCTATTTGATTAGATAGTGAGATCCGATTGGCCAAAGGACCTTTTTTCATTCACAAGACAGAGCCCTCTCTTTGATAGGAAGGAGTATAGTCTAATCGTTTATATTAATACTATTCAAGATTTTACAAATCAGTTAATCAAGTTTGCCTGTACTCAATGATACCCAGTGGGCATTGGGAGGGACTTTGCACTGGCTACAACAGTGATGGGTATTCCAAGGCTGTGTACTGTAGCCAGTTCAAAAAATTATAAGTACATCCTCCAAATTATGAGTATATCATCCTCATTACAATACTGTCAGAAATTTGAAATTCACCTCCCGAACAGCATCTGTCACATTGGTATAGGATTTCTGACCAATGGATAGTAAGATGTAGAATTAGTTCCATTCTACCACTGCTGCTATCCAGTATAGTTGAATACACTGGCAATGATTTGGGCCATTTGCGAGGAGTCTTGTGGCTGGTTTATTGAAGCGTGCAAAAGTCTGGAACAAAGTAGGAAGGAGCAGGGCAAACGCCTTTACCAAGATCTTGAGCAAATTGAATTGTTTCTCCTTCAGGTAACTTTTGGGTATCTTCTAAAGCCCATCGCCGTTGGCCGGATCTGTTATAACCAACCAATTCCAGAGTCAACAATGGCCATATTTGATGTATTATAATTTATGGTGTATACATTTGATCAGCATCACTAATTTAGGCTGTCTCAAATTTCTTTAACTCTCTCTAGTGGCTCCTGCGTTTGCTTAAATATTTTCAAGATCGTCCTTATCTATTTGGTTGCCTAAATTTTCAATTGCATTCTTTGTACTGGGTAAGCTTACTTGTTCACCACAGCATATTTATAGTCAGTAAAATTAATTTTTCATCATAGCCTGTTTAGTAGTAAAGAAAAATGGCCATATTCACTATGGTCTCACAGTCAGTCCTACTGTGTAGCACCTCAACTTGTATGTGGATTGAAGAGTGTGTTTGAAATTGCAAAGAACTTGAAACTGAAAGCCTTGTTAGATACTAACATATGTGCCAATGGACCAGTCACAATCTTCTAGTTATGTGCGTGATTTGATCTTCCTGGTGACCTATAAATGTAAGTTTAGCCCTCAAGGATAAAGAAGCGATAAGAACCAATGAATTTTACTTGGTGAGAAGTTGTTAAAATCTCATGCTAATTACTTTGAGAACAACAAAGAAAACAGGAGGAAAGCCCATAAATAGTTTTGTTGAATACCCATTCCTGTACAAATTCAATGTTTTTCTGTTGCTACGCAAAAACAAACTATTTTACATTTCAGGTATACTCGAGTTAGACTACGCACTCAAACCCTCCAAATTAATTTACATATTGCCATGTGATGAAAGCACTCTCAAACATAAATATAATGGCATTAATGCATGGCATACCTGTAATGTTTTTATCAAAGGGTATAGCAGGAATTGAAAGGAAGAGGATATAATATAGTTTTAAGCACGTAAAGGATATAAGGAGTGCAAGTTCACAAAATATTAGAGGCAATGATGACTTCCAAAATTATTAAAAATTGGATAAATTTACTAACAAAAGAAAATGAAAAATTGACCATGCTCAGTTCAGTCAATACTTTCTATGACAAAATCACATGAAGCATAAACGTATACACTTCATTCTATATACTATAGAGTGCTTATTAGGAAAAGGATAAAGATCAGAACTTAGGAAACTTTGAGCAGTCCGTGCGAGTCCAGCCAACCCGGTTGTTGCTATTGTCATGAACCACAAGAAAACCTTGCAAAGATATGTCTGCAGAATCAAATACTTCATTAAGACAATTACTAAGAAGACTGCACTAATGCTCAAGATAAAATCCTTACTGGAATCTGGCACATGGATGCCTGAAGTTTCTGAACAAGGAATGTCAGCCTCACGAAACACAAACTAGAAGTAAAACCACTATACCATATGGAATTCCAGTTACCTCCAATGACATTGTAGGAGCTAATTGCAGTGCCATCGAGTATTCCTAAACAGACATTGCCTTTAACCTGCTCATATGTAAAGTTTAGTCAGTATGTTCTACTTGTGAAAAATTATTTAAATCTTGAACAACATATAGATGGAGGTATTGTGTCTTGACACTATAGGTCACTTTCACTATAATACATATTAAACAATCAAAGTTGTATGATGTTAAAGTTCAGGCATCCTTACACTGATTACCAAATAACCCTCTGGAGTGATTTCCAATTTTGCAGTTTTGGTAAATCGTGAGGTGCCTTTAAAGTGGAATTTTAATGGTTTGAAGTATGATTTCGCATCTGCAATGGATCTGGAAAAGTCACAAGAGTTAGATGATAGGATATTACCCTGATTTATATAATCTTTACAAAATAAGAAATTTGCAGTAAGATTAATAGAAACAAATCCCTGTGTGAAATATAAACAAATTAACAAATCCTTTCACCTGAATTTTTTATTCCCTTGCCAACAGAGTGGCAGGGTCAAATCTGATGAATCTTGTGCCAAGTGTTTTCCAAAGCTTTCTTTGACCTGTATCAACCTTGCATTGTCAAAAATAGAAACTAAATATACCAAAATGGCATAAGGATAAAGCTGTTGATAAACACTTAACTGCAGAGACAAGAGCATTGTAAGCTTGTTTTGTAAAGTATGTATATGAGCTGCCAGTGTCAAATATAATGCCTCCTAGCCTTCTTTCATCTCCATCCTTTGCAAGAAGTTTGTTCCCAAAGATCATCTGTGCGGCTCCCACATGGTAGTATCTCCTGATAAGTAAGGGAACAATTTGTGACTAGATCCTCAGACTTCCTTAATGAGAAAAGGTTCAAGAATTTCCATTTTACATGAAACTAGGATATTAGAGGTTGTCTAACTAGAGTCCTATTAGTCAAGTTTGCCCCTTTGACCTTGATTTAAATATGTTAAAAGTTGACGCTGATAAAACAGACAATGAGTAAATATATCAACATTTGATGCCAACAAAGCAGATGATGACATAGACTGTGATTTAAAGCTATTAGCTCTATGTTTGAGCTTAAAGTTTTCTTTTTCTTATTTCTGTTCAAAAGCTTCAAAAGAATGTCAAAGCCTATGATTTAAATTTCTAAGAAACTAAAACAAGAAACATTTTGTCTCCATGAGTTACGTGTATCAAAAGGACAGACACCATACTTAGGACTTAGGGATATGTTTTAGCTTCTTTTTGGGGGTGGATGTTTTATGTAAAAATATTTTCTCGTAAGTTGGAAGGCTGAACTTCGTGTTATCACAGCATATGATACCTGTAAGTTGTTTCTATAGAAAGAAAAACATTTGAGTCATGACAGAGAAAAAATGTTGTATTCTTAAGTATCAAGACAAGAATGCAACCAAAGAGCAAGGAGGATTATAGGCAAAGATGCCTGCAGGAACTTGATGTTAATATTTTATACCAGGAATACAGATAACCAACAAAAGATCAAAAATAGTGAACAATAATACACAACATTTATCCTGGGAAAACCCTCCAACTTGAGGGGAAAAAACCCAGCCGCACAAAAATGATCCTTTATTGATAAAATAATTTTAGTCTCAGTACAATGATCCAAACTGAACCAGCAATACATCTACTACATACAGAAACAGCAATACAATGCATGACTATCTCTCCACCAACGTAAAAGACAGAGATATATAACTTCAGATTGTCGCGGCACAAGAAGTAACTGCCGAATTCAAGAAGATGACTCTTCATAGTCCAAAAGACCGTTCATCTACACATGAAGGACTCTTCGAATTTTGTGAATTGTACAATTATAGACCGAAGACTCTTTAGCTTCCCAAACGCGTGCCTCTTCAATTCTCCAACCGAGAGTCTCTTCAATTTTCCAAATTTAGTAGGGAAAGAAACTCCCGATGCTATATCATCAACACTCCCTCTTAGCTAGGGATTTATCTTTTCAGATATTCATGTCATGGAATCTCTCTACATGACACTCACAATGGCTACACCCATTTGTGAGGAAACAAAAAAAAAGTTTATCACGGATTCCCTCAACGTGATAGCATCATGGAGTCACTCAACATGATGTTCACCATTGTTACTCCCATGTGTGAAATAACCACAAGCTCACATCACGGAGTCACTCAACGTGATGTTGTCATCGAGTCTCTCAACATGACATCCATTATGGCTACTCCTATGAGTGGAAAGAGTAACAAGGGCTTTCACCTCAAATTCCTCCATCTCAGAGAAAAATGCATTACAAGGGCTTTCACCTCAAATTTCTCCATCTTAGAGAAAAAAGCATTACAAGGGCTTTCACCTCAAATTTCTCTGTCTCAGAGAAAAATGCATTACAAGGGCTTTCACCTCAAATTTCTCCATCTCAGAGAAAAATGCATTACAAGGGCTTTCACCTCAAATTTCTTTGTGTCAGAGAAAAAATGCATTATGGCAAGTAAAAAAAGAGCAACTAATGTTGAGACTCCCTCTCAGCAAAGACTCTCTCAGCAAGGGCAACATTCTCACAACTTTGATTATCACAACAGTTGGCTTCAATGTATGATCAAACAAGGAGCTTTCGAAGCTAAACTACTTCAAGAGCTTGTTGATCCTCTACAAAGGACTTGGCATCCTCCCTTTGCCATTCAAGCTCCCTCTGAATCTCATTTCCTCCTACCTTCACTGTCTCCTCCACATCCGAGGCCTCCATGGTTGAATATCAATACCTTTGTTCACACTGTCACTGATATCTTGTAGCATTTTCTCCAAGAGCAGGGTTCTAATTCCAATCCTTGAAAGAAATCAAAACTTCATCATTCTCTTCCCAAAAGCCAAATTCCCCAATCACATACTCAAGTGCAATGTATCCATACACCAAACAAAACACAATTAGTCAACCATGCAAATAATTTTGAAACGATGATATACAGTGATTGGAAGAACAGAAGTAACACATGCCATTAGCAAACAGGAGCATAAATTGAATATCAAGCATCCTCCACTCACAAGAAACATACCTTAATTGCAAGCAACCAAGGGAATGTTGTATAAAAATGATTTGCACATACCTACGGGAAGATGAAACACCCCCTATTGCCGCCTCTAATCCCTTGATTACAATCAACATCACATACCTACCCATGACATATATCAGATTTGATTCTCCCCCATGACATATATCAGATTTGATTCTCCAACCTTCGTAGAGGATTGATCAATTTGGTTATTGCTTTCAAAGATTTGATTTGCAATACACAGCTATGAAAACAAAGCTTTTCCCACTTTCCAGTAGTGATATATTCATTCAACCATACAGAGAAAAGTAAATGCACTCATCAAGGATGCAAGTCTGAACAGTAGAGAACATGATGTACAACAATGTCACAAACCACATAATTTCTAATCCATGCCAACTTCACAGTTGCATTCAAATCCTTTTCTTCTTGGAGCACGATCACCCAACCTCAATATACAACAAGAAATCTTTATCGGATGTCATCACCATGACGGACATCATTCATACTTTCGCAGAACTGAAACCCTTATTTGTTGTTAACCAACTTGGCTCTGATACCATGTTAATGTTTTATACCAGGAATAAAGATAACCAACAAAAGATCAAAAATAATGAACAATAATACACAACATTTATCCTGGGAAAACCGTCTAACTTGAGGGGAAAATCCCCAACTGCACAAAAATGATGTTTTATTGATAAAATAATAGGAGTCTCAGTACAATGATCCAAACTGAACCAACAATACATTTACTACATACAGAAACAACAATACAATGTGCGACTATCTCTCCACCAACATAAAAAGACAAAGATATATAACTTCAAATTGTCGTGGCACAAGAAGTAACTGCCAAATTCAAGGAGATGACTCTTCATAGTCCAAAAGACCGTTCATCTACACATGAAGGACTCTTTGAATTTCTTGAATTGTTCAATTATAGACCCAAGACTCTTCATCTTCCCAAACGCGTGCCTCTTCAATTCTCCAACTGAGAGTCTCTTCAATTTTCCAAATTTAGTAGGGAAAGAAACTCCCAACGCAATATCATCAACACTTGAGAAGTTTAAAAGGAGATTGAGACCTATAGTTTCAGAAGAAAAAAAAAGGAAAGAGCAACATTGTGTCCTATGTTGAGGAGCAAGATGCAGTAAATTAGATCATTGCCACTTTAGCTAGGATGGTACAACCAGTGATATTTTTCACATAGATGTATCAAAGAAATTTGCAGCATGAATTTTTCTTTGTATCAAGGTACTTGAATAGTGCTTTGTATCCTGGGAAAACTGTCCAACTAGAGGGGAAAAAACCCAGCCGCACAAAAATGATGCTTTATTGATAAAATAATAGGAGTCTCAATATAATGATCCAAACTGAACCAACAATACATCTACTACATACAGAAACAACAATACAATGTGTGACTATCTCTCCACCAACATAAAAAGACAAAGATACATAACTTCAAATTGTCGTGGCACAAGAAGTAACTGCTGAATTCAAGAAGATGACTCTTCATAGTCCAAAAGACCGTTCATCGACACATGAAGAACTCTTCGAATTTCTTGAATTGTTCAATTATAGACCGAAGACTCTTCAGCTTCCCAAACGTGTGCCTCTTCAATTCTCCAACTAAGAGTCTCTTCAATTTTCCAAATTTAGTAGGGAAAGAAACTGTCAACGCTATATCATCAACACTTGAGGAGTTCAAAAGGAGATTGAGACCTATAATTTCAGAAGAAAAAAAAAAGGAAAGAGCAACATTGTGTCCTATGTTGAGGAGCAAGATGCAGTGAATTAGATCATTGTCGCTTTAGCTAGGATGGTAGAACCAATGATATTTTTCACATCGATGTATCTAAGAAATTTGCAGCATGAATTTTTCTTTGTATCAAGGTACTTGAATAGTGCTTTGTTAAGCAACGAATAGCTATAGATTATTCCCAAGTTACATCCTGGTATCAATTTGGGTTTGGGCTTGGGTTTCAGCCAAAAATAATTTGGTATTGGTTTTGTTTTGGGTTAGTCTGTACAAAAACACATAAAATCGTAAATAAATACATAGTTTCAACCTAGATAGAATCAGGAATATAGCAAGGTTACCCCATGTTTCCGGGAGGGTGACGGGGGAACGAATTTCCGGGTGAACAAATTTTTTTGCCAAGTTTGGGGACGACTATATAAATCTAGGGAAAGTTTAAAATTGATAGGGAAATTTGCATATATACATTACATTCATACGAAAGTGTGGATAAAGCATGCCATTTAAACATCATAGAACCTTAACATACAACAATTTAATAGTCAAACTCAATACTCAATACGCCTTCATAATTTGGAATTCATTGTCAATATGCATGTAATTTTAAAATAGTAACATACAAAATTGAAATACACCCAAGAACATAATTCAGAATTCATTATCAATTCGCATTGTAAGCTGAAAGGAAGCGTCACTAGCTCTGCTATGCCTGGTGGGTTATTCTTGTTTAAGTTTATTGTTGAGGAAGACTTGATCTTTTCTTTTTCAGGCTTGTGGGCGTATGGAAAATACTTCCTAACTTTATCTAAATGGAGTCTTGGCTTCGACCCGACATAACTTAACTGGATGGCTCCTATGTAGGTTAGGTTGTCGAGTCTCCCCCTTGAATTCTAGGACGAGCAGATCTTCAGATGGGTTGGAAACTCATTTGGACACTATGTTACGGCTGATGCGGTCACATTGACTAAATCCAGGTTAGTTTACTCTAGATTCTGTGTTAATGTTGCTATCAATAAGTCTCTTCCGAATTTTATAACACTAAAATCCAAATGGGGAAAGTGGACCTAGGCATTGGTCTATGAAAATGCCACTTTGTACTGTCAAAGATGTGCCAAGAAGGGGCACATTGTGGCTGAATGTAAAGCTCCACCCCAGAAGGAGCTTAAGTTGAAAGGTAAAAGTGACTCCCCTGGAGCTTTAGGGGTAGTTAAATAGGAGAAACCCAACAATGGGGAGATGGAGTACCCGTTTATGGGTGAAATCCTAGATCTGATGAAATCACCAGAGGCTCGGATAAAAATGTTATCCTCGCCTCTAGGGAGTGCCTTGAGGAGGGAGAAATCCCCCCTGGTGGAGAAGCTGAGGAAGTCACCTTGTTCTGTATCTCAGATGATAGGTGAGAAGGGCAATCAATCTCTTGTGTAGCAGAGGCTAATGATAAGAATGTATCATTGACTAATTCTGACAATGGTTCGGATGGTGCTATTGTAAACTTCATGGCCCAGGCCACTCCAGTCGAGTCCCTGCACTTGAGCTCGGTCCCAACCAAGTGCCCCACCTTAGCCTCCCATAATGAGGTGGTGATCGAGGAGGTAACCAAGTCTATTATCCTCCCGCCTAACAACAATTCTACTGTTGTTGGCATTTCCTCTGATGCAAATGATGAATGGCAGACCCTGAGGATAAAGACCAAAATTAAAAAGGTGAATGTGGGGACGAAATGCAAGCTTGGAAGACCATTTGAGAGGGCGCGGAGACAAAAGGCTATGGCAAGGGGGAATGTTTCTAAGTGAAAATGCACTTAGTCAAGAATGTTCTTGAGACCAAAGATTAATTTTCATAATTGACTTGTTTTAAACTGATACTAACAAACAATCAAACACACGTCAACATGTTAGCAAAAGGTGCTCCATATGTTGCACATGGGGAGAGGTATTAAAAGATCGAAAACACATCTCCCATTCCTCATCTACCATGATTACTAGGAACCATCAGTTGGGGCCTATGATGGGGATTTACTCTAGTTTGACAAAATTAAGTCTCAATCTGTATTCCACAAAAATTAAATTTGCAAAAAATGGCCATATTGGCACTTTATTATGCCCAGTTCGCACTTGGTCTGCCTGGGCTTTCCCTAGTTAGACCTGGGTTCAGCCCAGATGAACCGACCTGCTTGGGAATGAACCTTGTCCAAAATTGCAGGCAAACTGGACCCAGTTCGAATGAGACTTGTACTAGGGTCCTTGGCATGTGAACTAGATTTCCTAGGTTAATATTAATAATTTTACTATCAATAATAATAAAAGTTGCAAAATGAGATGTTTGTATTTGCATCTACCAATTGTGTTTCTTAATGTACGTATCTTGCAAGCATGGCATTCTAAGAGACCACTTGTTTTTTGAGGCGCTCCATCAAACAATTCATGTGTCTTTTGTATGCTTTGACACTTGGTATAGATATCTATCAGGGCATTGGCAAGTTCTAATACATGATAAAATCCACAATCTATTTTTATTTGATGGATCTAGGATCACTTTGTACTTTGCCCTAAATTGACAAATTCAAATGAAGCAAATAGCAAAATTTGGTTAGAGATATATTGAAAATAAAATGAGATAGGCTTGTTTTGGAAACCTGCAACTAGAGTAGACAATGATGTAGATATCATTCACGAAATATATCCAATTCTAGGGTTAGGATATATATATATATATATATATATATATATATATATACACACACACACACACACACACACACACAACAAATCTCAATGATTGCAAGGGATCATAATGAGGGTTGTGTTGGGAGACATGATGAGGTGCCTCAAGTATCCTCTACCCTAGGCCCGACAACTGGACCTTATCCTTTGTGGCTTCATGTGGTCCTTAACTAATGGTCCTTAACCATCATCAAGAGGTGGTATACCTAGTCAGAGCTTACACCATTCCCGTCCATCATGTCAACCTCTCACCTCTTATGGTTGATTCACTTCAATAATTGATCAATGTGGAGATTTTAGGGGAGCTACAATAGGTGCGCTTGACCCTCAACCCTAGGCCCAAGGCAGAATCTTATCCTCATTGGCCTCATGTGGTCCTTAATCATCATCATGAGGTGGCTTTGTGGTCCTTAACCATCTTTATGAGGCGTCATACCTAGTGGGAATCTTTCACCATTCTTCTTCCTTACACTCCCTTCTCTCAACAAGATCAATTATTGCACAATTCCATATTGATAAATATATAAACATTAAATTCAAGTATTCATTAATTGTAAATTTGTATATAATCAGATATATACACTATGTATTCCCATCTATATATAGTTATAAATGAATATGTAGATCTATTCTTTCATACCACAACAATTAAGGAATTACAGATAAATCCTTTTCTTGTATGCACTATTGTATCTGCTGCTTATTTGATGTGTTTCTGTTGCCTTGATCGATACTCTTCTCTGAGCATATGTTTTCTTCTTCTGCTGATAGATATGAATGATTGATTGATTGAATTAATTCCTTTGATTCAATGATTCAAGGTATTGGCAAGTTATGATTAAGTAATCATGATTAGATGATTGAAGAGTGACAATATAATGTTAGCTAGTTTGATATATTGAGGGACAATGATTGAATGAATGTTGATTTGATAGAGTTATGCTTGATTGCTGAGTTGTATGTGTTTTTTGATCCCAAGACAGAGTGATGATTGATGTTGATTTGATGATTGTTTGCTTGATTTCTTGAGGGATTAAATTGATGGATGAAGGATGATGATAGATGAGTCCTTCAATGCTTGGAATGAAATCACCTTTATAATTTATTGGTGAAAGGGTCACCACCTTTCATAAAAAATGAGTCACCACTTTTCATTGTTGCCTTTGAGAATAATATATTATTCCCCGAATTTGTCTCCCTTGGATGTCCTCCTCAAATGAAACCTTCTCCCCTTTATATCTTTCAATGTGGGGGAGAGTCACACCTCTCCAACATGGCTGCCCTTTGCAACGGTTACAACCTTTCACGGTTACCACCCTTTGAAAGAGTTGCAATCCTTTATCGTTTCTACCCTATGAAAGAGTCGCAACCCTTCGTAATTGTCACTCTTTGAACGAGTTACAACCCTTCCTAATTACTACCCTTTGGAAGAGTCACAACCCTTCATTATTTCTTCTCTTTGAAAGAGTCACAACCTTCCATTGTTACCATCCTTTGGAAGAGTCACAACCCTTCATAACATGTGCCTTTTGAGGGAGTCATTTCCTTATTTTCTTCTCATTCCTTTTTTCTCTTCCTTTAATTCTTTGTTGATTCCACCTTCCCTTTTCTCTTCCTTCCTCTCTCCCCCCATTTCAAATGAAGTTCTCTTCTCCCTTTTATACCCCATGTTTGGGGGACTGTAATGTCCTTATCCTCAAAAAATCAGAAATATAATTCAGATGTGAAAATTTGATTTGTAATTAGTTATGCCATGCAATGAAAACATCCAAACTAGCTAACTAGTCTTGCAACAACATAGACAACCATTGAGTGAACTCTCCATAAACATAATTGCATTGATTTTCTGACATGGAACAGCACATAACAGGTCTGAAAATCAGATTTATAACAGCAAACCACTATGGATTCACACATCAATTTTCTATACCCAAATCACCAAACTATGCCAAAATAATGCTACCCGATCTACTCCAAACTTTTCCAACTGAAATAGTTTGTTCATCTTATGAAAATTAAATACATGACTGATTACAGACTCAATAACAGTAGCATACTGCTGTAACACGTTCATAAGCAGAACTCCTTGGATTGCAGTTCTAATATATTTCCATAGAAACAAAGGTACACCAAAGGACTAGAAGCAAAAAACAGTATAAAGACATGTTTTGCTACTCTGCAAACAAATGCGCACATTTTGTAGCTAGGAAATCTTTTGAAGTATGACATAAAGGTCATTCAGGATGGGGAGGCTAACGCTCATTGGTGCATATTGACGGAATAAAAACATATCTGCTAGTCTTTAAAGGAATAAGGTAAGTAACCAATGTAAACCTTTTAACTTGTATTTCTAGGTTAAAAAGAATTTGAGCAAGCTAGGCAAGATGAGAAAATATGTTAGAAATTATTTCAAAAACAAAGGTAGAAGAGAGAAAAACCGGTTTGCCAACAAATTAGGTTGTAGGATGTCCTCAAGCATTGGGACATACAGGCATATGTCCACCATACTCAAGTTAAGCCCAACATGGCTTCTATAGTAAACCTGGGATTTTACTTTTTAGAGAGATGGAAGTCTGTGAAACCATAAATGTGGGCTGTAGTGATATGAATTGTGTCATGGGATTAGCACCAGCATTGCTTTGGAATATGAAAACATATAAATAGGACTTAAACTATCCTCAGAATGTTCCATGTAAGACTTATCGAAGTGGATTCAAAAGTATGATAACAAAATGCATCCAACCGATGAGATGATTTTTGTTTTCTGAATGGATTCTGTCGGCATTGAATTTTACATCTTATTTTGAGATCTAATGATTAGAACATAGTCACCAAAATCCTTTCAGATTTTCACCAGAAGGTCGGATCCATATTTTTCAGACGATACCAAAATTGGTCTAATCCAAAGAATTTTTTAATTTTGATTTAAAAAATTAAAATTTTCATTTCCTATAAATTCATGATATTGTGAATTGATTGAAGCCAATCATTATAATGGTGCATCTTTGTGATAGTCATGTAATCCTTGACCCTGTTTGTTGTCTTCCAGTATCAGAGAAAGGCAAGCATGATGTTTATATTTGCTGTTGTCAGGTGTCAAGAATCTTCATTGAATGCCAATTATAATAATTACAGTTAGGAAGTATCTAAAAGTTGAAACTTGTGAAAGTCACATGTCACAGGTGTATCAAAAAGATGAGGCTGTGAATTAGGGCTCTCTCTTGTAGCTCATATATCGACTAGACACACACTAGGAAATTTACACAAGTGATTGGTAAAAGCAAGGAAATTCTTAAAATATTAAGACTAATATTTCATGAATGAATAGTAAGTGCAGAGAAGGACAATAAGACTTTTTTATGGTGTGAGTGTTTCTTCTCATGCTGAATACTCGTCAGATTGGAACCAAACATTGTAAACATTACAAAGTCCAAAGAAGCCGAACTAATGATTGAGACTGGAGATTAAGGTCTCAATAATGACTAAGAAGTCCTATTTGAAGAATTAAGTTCTATCAACATAATTAATTCCAGAAGCCTTATTCAATTCCTAGTTTCTAACAGCTAAAATGTCACGAAGGGTGAAGCCAAAGGATTTAAGGAAGAAGAATCTGACAAGCTAGAGTGCAAAAGAATGCTGGAAGAGAGAGATGATTTTACATGAATGTTTATCGAACTAAAATAGTCCTTGTGATAGAAAATGAATTTCATCAACAATATAAAGATTCAGCGACAATATTTGATGAAGCTTTGTGTTTTAGGCTCACACTTAGGAATCAAGTAAAGAATATTCTAACACATTTATTTCGTTCTTTCAATTCAAGAAGATGAGAGAGAAAGAGAGTGGTTTTTAATTCCAACTTACATGGGTGGCCTGCCAAGCAGAGGAACCCAGGTCATGGATGAGGTAGGCACAAGGTCATCACCGAAGAACATGTATCCCCCTTTTTTCCCTCCTCCAGTAATGCAGATACCTATGACATTCTTGATGAGGCCTTGCTTTTCCCATTGAGATGGAAGACTTGCTGTACCGCTACTCAGACCTAAAACACCATCTGTAGTTTGTGTCTGTTTCAAAGAACCACCTTGTATATATCCACACCTGTCACAGGACAAATGAAAGTCACTGATACTCTTAAATTATTTCCATAAGCTTTCTTTTATTACAGCCACGTATGCCAAGAAAGGTAAGATCAACTCAAATTGTGTTTTCTGTTTAGGTTCATCACCAATTATGGCAAAAGACCAGATTTCCTTTCCATTATTGAGGGGCTACATTCTATGATAAGAGGTATGCTGAATTTGAAGCCATGCGCAACATGTATTGCAAGATTCAACTCAAGTTGTAAATGGACAGTGTCCTATGCATTTAGTGTATCTTAGTGCCTTGTATGCTTAAGACCATAGGTATGTGAAATTCACAGCTTCTCTAACTCATGATCTGTCTCAAGTTTCTGCACTATTTGTAAATGGAAATAAAAAGAAAGGAAAACGCCTTACCCAAATACATAACTAGGCCTGATGGAAGTGCCATTGGTGAGTTTTACCACGACACTGTCCCTAACAAGGACGCCCATAGAGAACCCATTATCAGCGTACTTAATATCATAATAACAGTGCTCGAAAGAACTCTCACAGTCATATTTGCCATAACTCGTTGCCTGCACAGCTGCACACAAAGGATCCTTGCATGATACCAATGAGCGTAGTTGTGGTTTGTACCATTTATGGGGTGTCTGCGAAAAACAAAGCTACTCATTTGAATCACAAACTGCAAGACACAAATAACGTTTATAACCACTATGCCTGCTACAAGAAATCATGGCTATTATAGTGTCATTGAGCATCCAAAATCCCAAATAACTCAAATGCACTAAAGTAGCCATAGGATACATCTAACATTTCTGCAATTGCGTATACAAAAATTCAATTAGGGCGTGATTGTTATTTACCTTGGCACAACTTTGGCAGGGAGCATCACACTGAAGCCATGTTAAATCACTGCCAGTGTCTACATCCAGAAAATATGTTTGGGGGGGATTACCAATAACTGCAGTCACATAGTAAATCCTGCAATTCAATTTGCATATTCATGAGCTTTAAAATTGGATTCCGGAATGAAAATAACAATTCAGGAGTTTGTTCTTTTTCCTTACCCATCTGGATAAACATTGCCTTGCACATCAAATAAGGCAGTCTTTGCTGCTGCTTGTAATCTCCTGCCAATTCTCTGGGTGTCTTGTTCAACTGAGGAGACCTTAGATTGTTCATTCTTGGGATAAATTGGGTATACATATGTTGGTCCTATGGAAACAGGGATACATCCGCTTAAGATTGCAAATACAAAGGCCAGTAGACACAAGAGCTTTGCTTTGACATCCACATTCATATTCCCAAACAGACAAAAGTCTCTCAATTTGAAGTGACAAAATAACAATAATGCCAATGTTCGTTGAATACAGAGAGATGGATTATAAATGAGGATGTTCGTTATTGAATGAACCTATTTAGGGAATAAAGGTGGTCTGAAGTGTTCATAATATTGAGGGAAAAACAATTCTCTTAAAATTAATTATAATTTTTACAAACTAATTTAGAGCAATTAGCATATATAGCTTATATGGTTAAAAGAGATTGTATAATAGTTATTCGAGATTGATTGTAAATGAAACAATTAATATACCTATCTTTCTAGGATGGAGATTCTTTAAGGAAAATATATAATTAATTAAAAGAGATATTATATTAGGATGTTTATCTTTTATCTATTTTAAGAAGAATATAGGTAAAGTATACTTAAAGATATCATTTGTGTTCATTATTCCATTTTAAAATATATTATATTATTATGTAGTACTAATGTTAAAAATATGATTATATTAATATATTTTAATATAGTCAATTATCATATTAGATTTCTATTTTATATTGATTCGTATTCTTGTTTTTGTAAAAACGATGGATTTTATGTACACTTTTAATTTTTGTAATTACTAATATAATGTCTAATCTATTATTATACTACTATCTTATTATATTATGCTATATATTTTATTTTATTTTGTTAGGTAAACTATCAAATGGGGTAACTCCCTATATTGATAAAACAAAAAATTACATTTCTGGCATAAGACAATTTCAATGGTGAAAATGTCCCAAGTCAAAATAGACTTGAAAAGCCCTATCAACAATAATCTCATCTTCGAATTTAACTCAATCAAATCATGGGATAACCCCTATGAAACTTAGTTGTTTTGTAGCCCCATGTCCTTTAAGCATGTATATTGAGGCAATCTTCAAGTGCCCTCAAACGTAGTTTGATTCCTCAAAAAGTCCTTTTGATTGGATCACATTTATTTCCTGTCATTTTTGGCAAAACTCTACATTCTGGGAGTTAGTCTTTTATCCTAAGTGCAGGAGCGGGGTTTTTTCCAAGGTTTTTTCCATGCAAGTGCATGTGTTCTTCACTACATGGAACAGTTTGGGTTTTAAAACCCAAACTACAACATGCAATTTCGGTAATAAAACTCGAATTGCGAGTTGGCATATACTTGTGTACAATTAAAGCACAAGTGGTGGTTTCTAAGTCAGTTTAAACCTATTTTAGTTTATTTTTAACTTTATTTTTCGCCATTTTCTTTGTGTTTCTCTCCTCCCACCTCCTTAGTGATTAGTTTCTAGAAATTTGTGCCTCCAATTTCATCGATTTTTGCAAGTATGTCAATCATTTTTATCTTTTCTATTTATTTAAGGTTTCTATTTTGTGTTTGTGATTGTTAAACCCTAGCTATTCTTTTCATTTTATGTTTCATCCTCCTAAAGGTTTGAGATTTTGTTTTCGTCACCCTTTCTTCATTGCAACTTGGGGAGTAACCCTCAAGTTGCACTCATGTGATTTATTCTTTCATCGCCCTAAACATGGTAATTCCTATGTTATTCGAAGTTTAAACTCTAAACAAAAGTCTCATGCATTTGCCACCGTTGTTGTTTGGGTTTTATAACCCGAAGAAAAAACTCTTGTTTTCCCCACATATGCAACCATTGTTCGACCTTTCCATGCTAATTAGGTTTTAAATCCCGATTAACAAAAACTACATGCACCCTCACACTTGGTAGAGATGCTAATTGGATTTTAAAACTCGATTTGCATATTTTATTTTTGCATTCACACCACATATACAAATTGGGTTTTAAAACTCGATTAGCACTATTATGTCACTCATCGCCTGCCACATGCACATTGAGTTTTAAAACCTGATGGAAACCTTCCTTATAATTGAACTCATACATATCAATTGGGTTTTAAAACTTGAATAACATGTTCACTTGCCAATATAATAAAAGTGTAGCTCCAAGTTTTACCCTCCTTTATGCAAGGCTAGAGAATTTCTCTGCATGTGCACATTGTACCAAAATTGTGTAAATTGGGGAATTTTCTCTGATTTGCAACACATCCATTTTGATGTTGAGATGCTAAACGTTTTCATTGTTATGTGAACAATGCCAAATTTCTCTAACACTAGAAATTCTTTATTTTAGTTATGCAACATATTTTCAAATGTCAAAATCTCCACTTACTAAGAAGACAATGAAGAACACATACCAAAATGTGGTCCCGATATCCTTTGTGATGTCAAGTGTTGATGAGATCAAGGACACAGAGATCAAACATGTGGACATGTATGAGTTCTTAGAGAGGATTGAGAAACAATCATCATCTCCTGAGATGCAAAAGGTCTTGAACATCAATATTCATTTGGTTTCTTCTTTTCTAGTAGTTGCTCTTGAGCCCAAGTTTGTATTGGCAATAAATGCTTGTTTTGATAAAGAAACTAGGACTGTAAAGGATAGATATAGAAATATGGCGATCAAGCTAGAAGAGAAAATCTTTGACAAGATTTTCAAATGCCTATATCTTGATACATATATTGATATTACTATGAAGTTCACACAAGAATATTATAATAAAAATGTCGATAGATGTAAGAAGATCAATGGGAATTGGCTCTAGACACCTAGGGCCTACAACTTCAAGGGGGCCAAAAGCCCTTTGGTACATTGAATTGTATGATATGATAACTCTTCTTTGTAGGATCGAGGGTCTTCCTAAGTCCAACACTTTTGAGAATGGTTGTATCATTACATCCTTATCATTAGAAAAGGAAATCAACAAATGTTTTGTGACAAACAAGTTAGTGATGCCATTTGTAACCAACTTTCTAAGGTAACAACAAATTTAAAATTCTCCATGTATACATACTTGGTGTATTTTGCAACATCCACGGGTCACTTCCTAGGTCTCACTACAAAAGGGGAAAGAAAGAAGATTCTAGTTTATAAATACTACACTTAGTTGCTACTGAAACCAAGTATGCATCATTATAAAAGAGTAAATGATGCATTATTCGATACTTTGGAAAAGAAGAGTATCAATTGATGATTGGAAACTTGTCAATGAGTTTAGTGGCATGTTTTGGTAATTTTATAATTTCACCTATCTCAAACTATGTTTCTTTAAATGTGCTCCACATATGCTTCCAAGATATCCTAGTGACAAGATTATACTAATGGAGATGTGTCGACAAATCATGAAGGTACATAGTAAACAAGTAGAAGCACATAAGCTTGGATTCAAGTTCCCTCTCACTATTGGTAGGTATTCAATGACTACATCTCCTAAAGCCAAGGCTATGGAGGCAAAAATACAAGAGATTACTCTGAAGAAATTCAAAGAAGAGAGAACTTTGATTATAGGGAATGAAGGATAAAATCAAGAATAGATATACACGTGTACATAAAATTGAAGATATATGGATTGATCATAAAACATATGAAAACATAAGGAAGTTGGATTATAATAGACTTACCCGAGAGAAAATTGAAGATCTTGATCTAGCTGACATTCGTGGGGATATGGAAGATGATGGGAATATCTTAGATCTAGTCTAAAAGGAGAAAACTATTGTTGATAATCCTCTTCCCCCAATTCAATGGTCATAGAAGGAATGAATTTCCACTAGGAAAATATTTCAACCCATCCTCGCAAATAGGTTTAGAAGATTATACAATAGGATCTACTGGTAATAAATTTGGATTAAGGACAAAGAATAAGGAATATGCATATGTTCTAGTCTTAAGATCAGATTACTGAGAGGGGGTGAATCAGTAATCTACCAAATAATCCAACTTTTTGACCTCTTAAACTTAAACCAACATTCACAAGATTAACCTTAATTGCAACAAATGAAAATCATAAACATGCACATCCATTCTCAAAGTTGACAGACAAGTTTATCTCGTGGAAACCCAAATAGGGAGAAAACCATGGTGGGGTTTAGTACCCACTAAATGATGTACTCATCTGAAGCACACCTTGTGAGGAGCTTAACCATGTTAGGAGTTTACAATAGCATTGTTAGGTACTACCCAGTTAAGGGATTTTCATTAGGTCTATTAGGACCTTTACCCTGTTAAGAATAGCCTTGTTAGAGGGCTTTGAACACCTGACAAAGTGTCACCTTGTTAGAGGATTTACAACAAAGATCTATTAGGATCCACCTGGTTAAGGGATTTAACCTGCTACAACTGTTAGGAAACAACAAAAGGAATGATTTGTAGAACAACACTACCTCTGCTTGATCAGATCCACTAAAGAACACATTCTTAACACACTTAATTCTATCTTGGCTTGATCACAACTTCACTTTACAACCGCACTTGTCCAATACACGATCAACACACTTAACTTTCAACTTCATCCATTATATATTGAACTTTTAAGTCCACCGCCTAGATCAAGCCCTAAGTTAGAATTTCAAACATCCTACTCAAATCTAACGTGCCACAAAATAAAATTCAATGTACAAAACATATTTCCAAGACTATGTCAGCCAATACAAAGATGTACATAGAATATTGTGTAAAGGGGTTAAACACGTTTTGACCAAACACATGTTTCCACTAGAATCTTCTCCACATGCTAGCATCAAACAATGAGATGCCATATCACCACCTCCAATCATACATGTCACCAGATCGTGACTAACTCAATCGACTCCACCATAACCTCAACACTTATCATTGATCAAAGATTTATCAACTATCGCTCAAGAATACAAACACTTTAACATGATAACAACTTTTTCTCTACTCACTGATCATCTATCCTGCACACCAGTCACTCAAATTAGTTGTGCTCACAACTGTAGCATATGAACACTGTTGACTGCCATATCTTATGACTGCATGACAAGAAACAACAAATATTTGACCAGACATTCAATTCATCTACCATCTATCATTAATTGTTCTAGCAGTTGTACTGTTATACTTCAACTGATCACAACTTTAACATAAGATCACTTTAAAAATAGCGGTCATGCATTAGACAGCCAGAGACACACCTAGGTCTCCCATAAAGATAACAACCACTTAAATTCGCTGCAACCCTTCATTCATCACAACTCTGCTTGACAACATACTAAGAACACAAGGTCAATAGTTGACATCAATGACAACATAATAGTCGATCATCTTGTAATTAAATCTTCATCATGACATCTCAAAAAATCACTTATTGTCACTGTATCAGATATGCCAACAATACCCCCCTTTGGCATTGATGGCAACACTCTCTTCCTCTCTTCAACATGATACATTACGAACGAAAATGTTTCAACTTTTGTCTTACACTTGTTCTGCAATTACTCCCCTTGCATTGAACTTCTCTCATCTGCACTTCCCTTCTGCTACTTTGAACATTCCTCATATATCCCTCTTTACCATACACATAGCATTCTCCCCCTTTGACAACAATGCTAAAGATGCCAAACACACCTGACATTTTCTCTATTGTACCTGACTAACCAAAACACATTAATACATAGACTGCCCCCTAAGGAGTAGTCCCATAACATCAATCCAAACATAAATATATTCAATAGATACACTAGGATTGATGCAACTGCATCTTCTTTTAGTTCAAATCAGATAGGGGAATGACCCCAAACCTACCTTGTAGATACTCAAATGTATCCTTAGGAAATTGTTTAGTGAAAATATCAACAACCTGCTCCTTAGTTGGCACATACTCCAACCTCGCTTCTTTAATCTGTACATGTTCTCTAAGAAAATGACATTTGGTAGCTATATTCTTAGTCTTAGAGCGCATCAACATTTTCTTTGAAATGTTAATGGGACTTGTATTGTCACATTAGGTAACCACTGGTTAAGTTACCTTCTCCTAAATTCCTTCCAGAATCTTCTTGATCCATACTATCTGTGTACAATTAATTGCAGCAGCAACATACTTAGCTTCAACTGTTGATTGAGATATACATTTATGCTCTTTGCTTGTCCAAGATACAAGCCTATCTCTGAGAAAGAATGCACCTCCACTTGTGCTCTTCCGATCATCAACATTACCTACCCAATCAACATCAGTAAACACATTCAAAGAGAAATCATTGTTATGTCCATACCAGAAACCATAGTATTCAGTCCCCTTAAGATATTTGAGATTCTCTTTACTGCAACCAAATGAGATTCCTTAATTAGGATTAGAAGAAAATCTTGCCACTAATCCAACTGCATGTGCTATGTTTGGTCTATTGTGCACCACATATTGTAACTTACCGATCATGGACCTATAAAGTGTCTCATCTACCTCTTTAGAATCATTTTCCTTTGATAGTTTGCAACTGGTTACCATTGGGGTACCAACTGATTTTGAGTCTTCTGACCCAAAAGTCTTCAGTATTTCCCTTACATATTTGGATTGGCCTATGTAGATACCATCTTTCATCTGTTGAACCTGTAATCTAATGAAGAATTTATTCTCACTGATCATAGACATCTTGAATTCTTTCCTCATCTCATTGGCAAATGATATGCATATCTCTTCATTGCCACAAAAAATGATATCATCTACAAATATCTCTGTAATTAGCAACCTGTCATCTTTCTCGGTCTTCAAATACGCATTACTATTATCACTAGTCCTGACAAAACCAATCTTAATCGGCTATGAGTGCAATCACTCATACCATGCCCTAGGTGATTGTTTCAACACATACAAAGCTTTCTATAATTGACACACCATGTTTTTCACCTTTTGAATTAGCAAATCCTTCAGGTTGTTCAATGTATACATCTTCTTCCAAAATAATATTTATAAAAGATAACTTAACATCCATTTGATATACCTTGATTCCTTTCTAAGAAGCATATGCAAGCAATATCCTTAGACCTTCAAGTCTAGCCACAAGTGCAAATGTTTCACCATAGTTTAGTCCTCCCTCTTGTGCATATCCTTTGCACACCAATCTTTCCTTATTCCTTACCACTTCACGTGTCTCATTTATTATTTCTGAAAATCTACTTAGTACTGATCACATTCTTGTCCATCGATCTGGGTTGTGTTCTTCTTAATCTACTCCAATTCTTCTTCCATAGCTTTCACCCAATCATCATCTTTCAATGCATCTTTCTTTTGTTTGGGCTCAAATTTAGATAGCAAATAGGTACCTTCTCTTGCCTTCCTTCTTGTTAACACACCTGCATTTATATCATCAATAATTTGATCGGGGGTATGATTTAACTTTACATATCTTGGCAATACTAATTCAGTTCAAGGAATATCTTCAACTATTTTTATCGGTTCTTGTTCATTGTCTTGTCTCTCCATTGATCATAATGTAGTGTCCTGCTCCATCGGTTGTACATAAACTAACCCATGATAGTCTTTGGGTTCCTTCTTGCTGGATTCATCATTCTTCTCAGAAAATTCATCTATTCTTACACTAGCACTTTCTACTATCTTATTTGTTCCCTTTTTCAAGCACTTGTAGGCTTTTCTCTTTGTGGAATATCCTAAAAATATCCCCCTAATCACTTCTTGGGTCAAACTTACCTATATTTTTATCTCTCTTTATGTAGCATTTACTCCCAATTTTTTTGAAATAACTTACACATGGTGAACGACCATGCCACAACTCATAGGGATTTTTATTTCTACCTTTCTTTAACTGAACTTTGTTCAATGTGTAGACAACAATGCTTACTGCTTCTCTCCAAAATAATTGTGCAACACCCTTTTGAATCATTAATGTCCTGGCACAATCAATGATGGATGTATTCCTTCTTTTAGCAATACCATTCTGTTGAGGTGTCCTAGGAGGCTAACATCTACCTTTGAATTCCCTGTTCTTCATAATATGTAGTAAATTCATGTGAAGTAAAATCACCTCCTTTGTCAAATCTAAGGCATTTTAGAGTCTTATTGATCTCCTTCTCTACTCTTGACTTGTAGATCTTAAACATGTGAAAAGCTTCAGAATTGTCTCTTAAAATTATAGCCCGCATCATTCTAGAATAATCATCAGAAAGAAGCATGAAATATCTATCACCATAGTAACTTTGAGTTCTCATTGGACCACACAAAATGGTATGAACTAGATCTAAAACATTTTCAGAATAATAATTTTTACTAATAAAACTAGAACTAGTTAACTTCCCAAGCTGACATTCTTTACACGTCACATTGGCTGGTTTCACTAGGTTGGGAAAACCTCTCACTATTTTCATCTTACTTACTTTGATCAAGTTATTAAAATTTACATGACAAAACCTCTTATGACATAACCAACAATCTTCTACCTTAGCAATCACACAACTCTTAATAGTAGAATTCAAATGGAATAAGTTACCTATAGTTTGTTCACCAGTAGCAATCAATTATCTTGATTTCCCAATAATCCTGCATATACCTCCATTGAAATCCAAACTACATCCTTTGTTATTTAACTAAGAGACACTTAACAAATTGTATCTCAGTCCAACAACCTAGTAAAAATCATCACAATTTATTTTATCATTCAAATCAATGTATCCTTTACATTTTACCAAACAGGGAGCATCATTCCCAAAATTTATCGAGCCTCCATCACATTTGAACATCTTGATGAATTTGATTCTATCACCGGTCATATTGTGAGTGCACCCACTATCAATAATCCAGTCACTGTTGTGATTCATGTTAGAAAGTAAAGCTTTCTCCGGCCCACCAATATAGAGATGGGGCAATAGTTGGAATCTTCCTCAATTATATAGAGGGGGGCGGGGGCGCCTGCTATAAGAATTAATAACTATGCCCCCCCCCCCCCCCTTTACCCCCCCCCCAAAAAAAAAAATATGTTGCTCCCTTTTGAGGGTTCTTCCTTTACTACAACAAACACAATTTCTTCTTCATCTTTTCCATCAGATTTCTCATTGGAAATACCTTCCTCGTCTAGGTAGCATGCTTTCTTGTTCTTATCCTTGAATCTTCTTGGCTTCTCCTTCATGTCATTGTCAGAGCATCTAGAGGCAATATGTCCAATTTTATTACATGCAACGCACTTCAAAGGCAACTTACCCTTATATTTACCTTTCCATCTAGGCAATCTTTTAGCAAGTAAAGCTTCCAATTTCTCATGTTCTCTTTCTTCAAACAATAGAGATCCATAATCATTAGAGTAACATGTTGAAGAAATATTAGATATCTCCTTTCCTTTCCTAGATGGTGCAAGAGTCAATGATGACTTGAAGGAAACTTCAACTTTTGGCTTACTATTATCATAATTGCTTAACTCAAATGTAGTTAATTTCCCTATTAATGTGTCAAGAGTAATAATAAAAGTTCCTAGAGATCTGAGCTCTTGTATAGCTGAAACCCTAATAGCATATTGAGGCAATAGAGTTCTCGACATTTTATTACCACATCCTCCTCAGGAAGATTACTATCAGCACCTTGAATAGCAGCAACAACTTCTTTGATTATCTTATTGTATTGTTCAGTGTTCTCATTTTCTTGCATCCTCATGTCATCATACTTTCCTCTCAAGCTATCAACATTTGCTTTCTACACATGTGGATCTCCACCATAGATGTTCTTCAACTTCTCCCACATCTCATAAGCAGTATCCAAGTCTTTGATATCAATATACTTTGCATCTGTAAGAGTACTAGCAATAATTTCCATAGTAGTCGTATGTTCTTGCTCGACCTTCAATTTATATGTATTCAGGGTTCCTGTAGGGACAATATACCTATTAACCGCATGATCCCAATACTGATCACCCATACCTTGAAGATAGAACTTCATCCAACTACACCACACTGAATAATTCTCTCTTGTAAATTTAGGAGCATCCTTTCTTATCATCTTTGAGTCTTTACCTCAAGTTGTTAAGCTTCACCACAACAGAGGACAAAATCTCTGATAATAATTGTTAGTCCTAAGATCATATTACTGAGAGGGGGGGTGAATCATTAATCTACCAAATTATATTACTTGTTGACCTCTTAAACTTAAACCAACATTCACAAGATTAATATTAATTGCAACAAATGAAAATCATAAACATGCACATCCATTCTCAAAGTTGACATACAAATTTATCTCGTGGAAACCCAAATAGGGAGGAAATCGCGGTGGGATTTAGTACCCACTAAATGATATACTCTTTGGAAGCACACCCTGTGAGGAGCTTAACCTTGTTCGAGGTTTACAAAAACACTATTAGGTGCTAACTGGTTAAGGGATTTTCCTAAGCTTGTTAAGACTTTTACCCTATTAAGAGTAGCCTTGTTAGAGGAATTTGAAAACTTGACAAAGTGTCACCTTGTTAGAGGATTTACAACAAAGGTTTGTTAGGATCCACCCACTTAAGGGATTTAACCTACTGCAACTATTAGGAAACAACAAAAAGAATGATTTGTAGAACAACACTACCTCTTCTTGATCATATCAACTGAAGCACACAATCTCTTCTTAACACAATTAACTCTATCTTGGCTTGATCACAACTCTACTTTACAACCACACTTGTCCAATACACGATCAACACACTTAAATTTCAACTTCATTCATTATATATTGAACTATTAAATCCATCGCCTAGATCAAGCCCTAAGTTAAAATTTTAAACATGCCGCTCAAATCCAACATACCAGAAAACAAAATTTAATATACAAAGCATATTTCCAAGACCACATCAACCAATACAACAATTTACATAGAATATTGTGTCAAGGGGTCAAACACATTTTGACCAAACACATGCTTCCTTTAGAATCTTATTCACATGCTAGCATCGAACAATGGGATGCCATATCACCACCTCCAATCATGAAGACACGTCGCCAAATCATGACAAACTCAACTGACTCCACCATAACACTGATCATCGATCAAATATTTATTAATTGTCACTCAAGAATGCAAACACTTTAACCTGTTAACAACTCTTTCTCTACTCAACGATCATCTATCATGCACACCAGTCACTCAAATTTGTTAGAGTATTATTACTTCACGCTTATTAATTAAATCATATTGATTTAATTATATAAATTCCTATTACTCTAGTTACTTAAGCTTCACTTAGGTGCATTATTAATTAATAATGTGTAGCCTAGTTTTTTTCTGTAGGGTTTCTATCTCACCTTTTATAAGGTTGAGCTTTGTACTTTTTCATTAATCGCATAATATTATTTTGGAGCTCTGTCATTTTGAGTACAAGAGTTTTGTACTTTTTCCATTTTTTTGCTTCATTCTTTGTGACAGGTTTATTGCATGCAGATGGATCTTGGAGTTGAATCTGATATTTCATCAGTTTCTACATGGTATCAGAGCCCTGCTGCTGCAGCTTGTTCAAGTTTTTTGGAGCTGTGGATCAAGCCCTCTCTTTCTGGGGTTTTCTAGCATTTTTTATATCGGATCTGGGGGGTTGCAATTTTTTGGAGCACCTTGGGAAAAAACTGACCTCTCAGTTGCGTCCAGAAGGCCCAAAATACCTAAGATCCATATAAAATTTGACCTTTTTGGTCACCGAAGCTTCTGGGAAATTTTGTTTCTCTCCAGGCCGTATAGCACGCAAAACGAGGAAAAAATTCAAAAAAAAATCATTTTTTAAATTATTTTTGGGTTTTAAATAATGCCCACAGTGTAAAACAAATAGGCGCCACCCGCACGCCACCAGGGGGCCACCTGCGCTTCGCCACGGGCCGGCGCGCCACCGCAGAGCCACCGGCACCCCTCCCGGTCGCCGCTCCGCCCAAATGCCGCCTGGCCGCCGCCCTCCTGCCACCCTGCGCCGGATGTGCCACCCGGCTGCAGCGCCACCCGCGCACCACCTAACAGCTGCCGGGCCACCACCACCGCCAGCGGCACCGCTCAGACGGTTTGCAACGTCCATACGGGCATCAAATTTAGCCCGGGTACTGTGTTTTTCTAGCAAGTTCATTTTTCAGGGTACCTATCAGTTTTTTGCTCATAACTTGAGCATACGGTGTCCGTTTTTGAAAAATGATATATCGCCAGAAAGGTGTTTCCAAGACCGTTGCATTGGTGCAGGTCTTATTTCCTAATTTTTCCATTTTCTTGCTGTTTGTTGCATTCAAATTCTTGCCTTCCTTTGTGCTCCTGTTCAGCTTCTGGATCTCAGGTTTTCTTCTCATTTCTTGTGCTTTCATAGTAATTTGTGGTGTACGAGGGATAGTATTATACATTATGGGGGGGGGCGCATTTTACTTTCTGCAATTTCCTTCAGAAAGACCCTTCTACTTTTGTCTTATTATTCTTTCAATGTCGGACCCCTCTGTGGCCCAACTGACACCTCATAACTACCACACATGGAAGCCACATATGACCAAACTCCTCATGTCACGAGGTTTATGGTCCTGCATGGATGCGACTTAGCCAGTTCTTCAGAGGCCTTATGAGGCTCTTATGCATAGAAACATGATGGATGAGGCAATGGGCCTCATTTCCATGAACATTTCAGATGGGTTGTTGTTCCACCTGGATGGTCTGATTACACCCAGGGATATGTGGGACAAGTTCTCCACCTTGTTTGGCACCATGGATCAGTTCAGAATTCTCCAGATATATGCAGAGTTCACCTCCTTGGCACCTGACTCATTCACCAGCATTGAGGACTTCCTGATGAAGTTCAAGTCTCTTCGATCTATTTTACAGGTTACTGGAAAGACGAAGTCAGATGATGAGTGTATCTTCCTGATACTCTCCAAGCTTCGTGGTCTTTATCAGATCTTCACTTCTACCTTCTACTGCATTATGGATGCACTGGCTGCACGGCATGTTATGCCCTCTTTTGAGACCTTCTATGACAGGTTAACTCGTGAGCAATCGAAGCTCAGTCAGATGGATTCTCTTACAGGTTCACATTCACAGGCATTGCTTGCCAAGTCATCTCAGGATACACAGAAGCCTAAGCCGAAGCAGATATTTGATTCCTCTTCTCAGCACTCTACTAGCCCACCATCTTCTTCTAAGAAGGAGAAACTGAAGACTCAAAACCCTACATGTTCCTATTGTTAGAAGGGGACCCATGATGAGTCACAGTGTTTTCAGAAGAGATTTGATGGCTATGAGAAACAGATTGCAGATTTGCAAGCTCTCCTTCAAAAGAGCACTATTTCCTCTCCAT
>MU225246.1:817883-829325 GCA_018584345.1 Thuja plicata
CTCAGGATTTGTTCTCTTCTTTTGAGACTTCTCCTATTCCTCATATTCTCATGGGGAATAACACTGTATAGACAGTCTGCGGGACAGGTTCAGTCAGCATTCAGGATGGCACATTCAATGATGTATTCTATGTTTGGACATCTCTATCTGCAAACCTTCTCTCGATTTATCAGATTACTCGTAGTGGGTCAGGGAAGACAGTTGAGTTCACGGTAGATTCAGCCTTCATCAAGGATAGTGTGATAGGAGGCATTATTGCTACCGGGATAGTTGATCATTCCACCCGTCTCTACGCCTTCTCTCACTTTGGTCCATCATCTCCATTGTCAGAGCACAACTCTCCCCTTTCGAGAGAGCATCATGAGGTGCAGTCAGGTCGCTTGAACCTGTGTGTTGTTCCCGAGACTAGTGTTGTGACTGCCACACCACATCCTGAGGCGTACTATTCTCTTCAGCAGGATTCTTCTTCAGCACTGCTTGTCCCTCCAGCTCCATTCATTGAGCCACAAGGTGCAGTTGTTGAGGGCTCTCCAGAGGACATTCATCTCCTCTTTGATGACAGTGTCTGCACACTTGTCATACCACTTACATTGGGGATTCCCTTTCAGGATCCTCGTATCTACTCCTTTGAGCATCAGCTCGGCCTTCCAGTGACACCTCATCTTTCGAGGTCACCTCTTCAGTGCCCACTTCCTTTCACTCCTTTGCATTGGAGCCATGATGGTTTGTTCATTGATCCAGGGGTTCTTTCATTCAGGGGGGCTTTGGAGCCTCGACCCTCTCTCATGGGGGGGTTGGCAGCACGCATTGTACTGCTGGCTTTGAGAGAGTCTCTTGAATTCATTCTTTTTGTCTTTACTTGCTTTTATATCTCTTTTTGGAGAGGAGTTTTTCCCACTGGGTTTTCTCCTTTGTCTCCAATTTACAGAGATTTCCTTGTACTGGGTACCTGATCTGGCCTTGTTGTCGGGACCCTTTTCTTTCTTTCATAGTTTTTCTAGGTCAGCTTTCTCCCTGCGTTCAGCTTAAGGGGGGGTGTTAGAGTGTTATTACTTCACGCTTATTAATTAAATCATATTGATTTAATTATATAAGTTCCTATTACTCTAGTTACTTAAGCTTCACTTAGGTGCATTATTAATTAATTAATAATTAATAATGTGCAACCTATTTTTTTCCTTTAGGGTTTCTATCTCACCTTTTATAAGGTTGAGCTTTGTACTTTTTCATTAATCGCATAATATTATTTTGGAGCTCTGTCATTTTGAGTACAAGAGTTTTGTGCTTTTTCCATTTTGTTGCTTCATTCTTTGTGACAGGTTTATTGCATGCAGCTGGATCTTGGAGTTGAATCTGATATTTCATCAATTTCTAAAAAATTAGTTTATGTCGCAACTGTAGCATCTGAACGATGTCGACCACCATTCCTGTGACCGCACTAGAAGAAACAACAAAGTTTTGACAATATATCCAAATCATGTATCATCTGTCATTAACTTTTCTAGTAGTTGCACTGTTATACTTTAACTGATAACAACTTTCACATAAGATCACTTTAAAAATAATGGTCATGCAGTAGACATCCAGAGACACACCTAAGTCTCCCATAAATATAACAACCACTAAAATTCATTGTAACCCTTCATTCATCACAACTATGCTTGGGTGCATGCTAACAACACAAAGTCAATAGTTGACATCAATGATAACATAATAACTCATCATCTTGTAATCAAATATGCATCATGACATATCCAAAAATCATTTACCATCAATGTATCAGATATTCCAACAACATCTACTTCCAAGAGGATGCCAAAATATAAGTTCATAGTAGGTAAGGACAAGAACAAGGCTCAGGAGGAGACATCTGCTAAAGGTAAGGATCACTTTAGAAGCAAAATCTACACCATATTTTGGTCTGGATGTATCAACTCCTATCATCTTACTGATATATCCTCTTGATACAAATGTAGAATATTTTTCTACTATACCTATCAACCCTACCACACCTACTATGTTAGTTCAATCTATTCTAGTTTCTATAACACGTGATTCTATTTTTTATACTCGTTATGATAATATTGAGAACATGTTTGACTCACTTTCCCCTTTTCCATTTTTTTCTGAAGTATCCACATTGATGTTTGATAATAACATGATAGACTTGTTAATTTTATGTCTGATTCATTTCCTAATGTATCAATTATGGAAACCACATTTATAGTCTTGACCAAGACTCCACCTATTGTAACCATTATAGTGTAACAACATGTTATATCTACTCAAACTCTTGTCACAAGGATTGAAGGAGATTGTTTTGTGCTTCCTCCATCCTTGAGATTAGTAACACCCAAAAGGAAAAAAGCAAGCCATCTCCCCAAATAACTTTTATTTTAGTTAACTTATTCCTCCAAAACCCAAAGTTTCCAATGTAGGAGCAATTATTGAGATCTAATACCATGCAGGAGTTGATGAAACAACCATAAGAGCCAGGAATCATCTGCAAGCAAAACACTTATGACACAAAAGAGATCAAGAAAAGATAATATTCTTTATAACAACCCTATAATTCTATTTTGATTGCACAAACAATGAATTGGGATTATGATTCATTAATTGAACGAATAAATTGCTTTATAGAAAGCAAGAGTAATAAAATATCCAAAATCTAGAAAGATAGAGCTAGATATACAAACGATAAGTGCATGATATGCACAATATGCAAACTGGAGACCAACTAGACTAGACTAACCTAAATTTAGGCTCACTAAGTGAACTTAAACTAGAGTATGAATGTGCAAACATGTGCTCAATTATGCATAATAATATGTTTTGAGAATACTCTTGAGAATGTGGACAATTAAAGAATTCAAATGTGCCTAATGTGAATAATATGCTTGCTCTAACACCCCCCATTAACTGAAACATGTAGGAAAGTTGGATATGTTGTCATTGATGTCAACATGTCTATTATGTAGTTTGGATGTTTGTTATGCAGTTTTGCTAGTAACACAGGATGATCAAAAGAATGTCAAAGTAATTTTAGTAAAGATGAGGAGTTACACACCTCATGGGATAATTTAGAGGTTGTTTAAATGGTTCATGTCAAGTTTTAGTTTCTGACATGATGATTTGATCAAGTTATGATGTCATAGATGAAGATTGTTTATTTTATTGTTTGTTAGTGTAATAGAGTTGCAGAGAATGATTTCGTGTACATACTCAAGGCGAGATCTTTCGTTGCATAGTTGGGGATGTGTTAAGGACATAGGTGTGTCTACCATTCAAAGGGTTTGTGATTCTGATGGTCCCCAAGGCATTTACTGATGGTCCCCAAGGCATTTACAAGTATTTCAATTGGGGGAAATAGTGTTCTTGAGGTTTAGCATGAAATGCTAACAAATCTAATGAGTGTCATGGATTTGACTATTTTTTTTGAGCTTTATGATTCTTTAAGATGATCTAGGATTATGTACTTGATTATTTGGCATCTTACATTGATCAAGGTGACCAAATTCAATGGATATGGAGATGTTTTTATGTTCTTAGCTGACATGTCAAGAAAAGTTGATAAAATGGTTAATGAGAAATCAATAAAACATTTTAGGGTTATGATTATGTTCTTGAGAAAATTTTTAAGGATCGAAGAAATGTTTTGCAAGTGTGTAGTGATCTTGGTGGTTGATTTTGGCACGAAGAGTTAACTATTTAAGGATTAGTTTTTTTTTCCCTAGTTCTTGATAAATATGGTGAATTAGGATTTGATTTGTGTTGTTGTTGTGTGTGTGTGTGCGCGCCAATGTTTGGAAGATTGAGAAGGAAGAGGTTTCTAGTGAAGTACTTTTAAAGATCTACTAAGGGTTGGATTTCTCATCTAAGTGTGAAAAAGATAATTGCAACAAGGGATCTGATTGTACAAAAATGGAACTGACCAAGGCATAGGTAGATACTATCATGCAACTCATGAATTCTCAGAATTATGTATGAATTGTGATTATAAGTCAGTGAGACTTCCTTGGGGTTTTAGCCCAAGGAAAATTGAGTAGTGAACTCTAGGTAGTGTTCTTGAATGCATGTGCATTCCCCATATTGTAATAAGTCTATACTTCTAAAAAGGTACTAATCTTATTCTAGGTTTCAACCCCACCATGATTTTCACCCTAGTTTGGGTTTCCACGATAAAAATCTTTATGCTATGTGGTGTTGATCTTTTCTGATATTTTGTTTACATGCTTTACATTTTGTAAATTAGTAATTAAGGTTAAAGTGATAAAGGGTTTGAAGATTTAAGTGTTTTAGGAGCAACTGATTCACCCCCTTCTCTTAGTTTCTTTTTGCCTATTTCCTACAAAACTTAGGGAGACAAAAAAATATAAGCATGAATGAGTCCCAAATATGAAGGCCCAATTAGGTACTCATTTATAAAGCAATGAAACTCACACCAATGAGGTCTCTCTAAATGGAGAAAAGGAGAAAAACAAAAGGGGTAAAAACCCTCCCCAAAAGAGAGAGATGCAATGATAAAAAGATAAAAAAAGGTACTACATGTGACTAAGACAAAGGAATCCAACTGTACGCAAAGAAATAAAATCAATCACATAAGTACAATGAATCACTATCATAAGAGAGAGAAGAAGAGACAATGTATCCCCCCATGAGAGAGAATCTCCAATGCAGAAGATGAAGGCTCGATGACAAATGTTGATTAATATCCAAGAGTAGAAAACCATGTTCCTCCCCTTAGGAAGAAACTAATCAAATGGCCAAGGCTGAAGCAACTGTATGAAAGGAAGGAAATACATCACGATGTGTGCCACTGAAGACTGCACAACTATCCATCTATTTGAATAAATTGAAGAAAATCAAAACAACCGTGTAGATGCATGGTGAACAATATTTGAAGCCACTAATTATGAGATTACAGGAATGCTCAAATTACCATATAGGAGGAATGGAATATCCTCAATCATTTACCCAATGTCTATAGTGTGTGATGTATCAAACACTATAGTAATATTTGGAGTGTGTGATGTGTCAAATGATATTGCAATATCTAGTAAGTACTCATACCACTTTGTTGAATTTGGAAGGGAACAAATATCTTGTTGAAGTGAACTAAACTCTAAAGAAGTAGGAGGTGGAGGAGGATCATAGCAAGTCTTAGGGACCACTATGGATGATTGAAGTACACACGGGTTCAAGTAACCAAACTTATCCTTAGATACCTAATCTACTCTTGATGCATGAGAGGTAGGGCCAGTCAATGAAACTGCATGCTCATTGGGAGAAAAATGAGAGAACTCTAATACCCTGTGGGAGTTTATGAAACAACCATAGGAGACAAGAATCATTTGTAAGAAAAATACCTATCACACAAAATAAATCAAGCAAAGATAATATGCTCTATAACAACCCTAAAATTTTGTATTGATTGCACAAACAATGAATTTGGATTGGGATTTATTGCAATGAATGAATGACTTGCTTCATAGAAAGAAAGAGAGCTAAAAATATCCAAAAGTTGGAAAACTAGATCTAGATATGTAAACTACAA
Source organism: Thuja plicata (assembly GCA_018584345.1). NCBI lineage: Eukaryota > Viridiplantae > Streptophyta > Pinopsida > Cupressales > Cupressaceae > Thuja > Thuja plicata. The sequence continues at coordinate 823,441 of MU225246.1, forward strand.
GTGCATGATATGCACAGTGTACAAAATTGAGCCCAACTAGACTTGACTAACCTAAATTTAGACTCAATGAGTGAACTTAAGCTAGAGCATGAATGTGCAAACATGTTCTCAATTATGCATAATAATATGCATAAAAAATTTCTTGAGCATGTGCCTAATGCAACTAATACACATGCTCTAATAGCCAAAAGAGCCAAAACTCTTTCTAGGGCAAAGATTGATCAATCAAAGAATAAGTATGTAGAAATAGTTGAACCTCCGAATAAGATTGTTGAAAATGTTCAAGCTTTGGACTATGTAATTAAAAGAGTTGAACTTGGTCAACAGACACATGAGATTTCTAAATATGACTTATAAGTGGCAATGAACTTATTATTGAAGAGGTGTGATAAGAACTCAAGGTAGAGAAACTCAATGTAGTGCTTCTAAAGATAAGTCAATCATCTAAGGTAATTGAGCTACTGACCACATCTATTGATGATGGGGCTATCAAAAAAGATGAGAGGATTGGTGCCCAAGGAAGAGTAGTGGATGTATGGGTTGAAAGGACAATTGAAAATAGTACTCACCTCTTGATATATGCCATTGAAATGTTGGAAAATATGAATGAGGTCAAGTCTAAGTTGGATTTTATTCTTGAGGTACTATCACAAGATTTGCAGGCACATGAAAAGGATCTTGAGGCTTGGAAAAAGTTGAAATTTCTTAATTTAGAAGTATTGGTTTAAAATGATGTGATCCCTTCAATGAAAAATTACATTGAATATTAGGAAGTAATGAAGCATAGAAGGGAGGTTTTTGAAGAACTGACGAAGGATTTATAGGAGGCTTAGGAAATAGGTGCTGAGAAGGGGAAATACATTGTTGCCAAGGTCAGGGAGATCCCCTATAAATTTTTGAATGAGAACCAATAAATTATTCCCAAAGATGCAATTATTCAAGAGTTCACCTCTCTGATTCAAATAGAGGTGGAATTTGATAACTGTTCAATATCTTCCATTGATAAGTTAATATATCTTCAATAAACCTTATAAAATTTGAAATTCATTATGGGAAAACACAAGAAAATATTCATTGGTATATAGGACTTCATCACACAAGTTTGAGCCATCTCTAGTTTCACACCAGAACCAGATGACTCTAATATACAAGATGCTTTGTAGAAATACAAAGACTTCGTGACAAAGAGTGTTGATAATGAAGACGTATCTCATGATACTGAGTTTTCTTTATGACATTTTACATCTAATTTGTAAACATTTAATTACATGTAAGAATGACACAAGTCTTGCCCATTCAGGGGCCATGTAGGGTTAATCCTAATGTAGGGGATCTAAATAAAATAAAATGGATCCCACCTCCATCAAGTTGGATCAAAGTAAACTTTGACGGAGCATCCAAACGGAACCCAGGCCCTTCAGGAGCGAGATACGTGGCAAGTAATAAGCTAGGAGACATTGTGGCTATGGGAGAAATGTGATTGATGTATGGCACCAACAACGCAATAGAATTTCAAGAGGCTCTTGGAGCAGTTTGGATGGCGATGAACTTCGGCATTAAGAAATTAATCTTGGAAGGGGATTTGTTGCTAGTAATCAATGGGATCAAGAAAGGAGAAATGGACACATGGTATTTGAACCTATATATCCAAAGCATAAGATCCCTACTCAAAAAATCCTGGAAGTATAGATTGTCCATGTCCGCTGTGAGGCCAATGAAGTGGCAGACTTACTGTCCAACATTGGAGTGAGGCAACCATTCAATGAAAAAAAAGAACTTTTTGAGGATTAGCAAACTTGAATGGGATGAAATGATACAAACAGAGGTCACGCATGTGCACAATTGAAGCCATAGCTTTTATGAAAGTGGAGGCACAGAGAGAGATCTCATGTAGATCTCTCAGTACATTGAATCTACGCTTTGGGGAAAGAATCCCATGTGACTATGATGACACGCGCAGAGTAAGGTAGTAGAAGGTGGGAGGTGGCAAGTGTAGGTTTTGCATGAGGTCATTTATGGTGTGGAAACTACGAAAACATGCCACAATGAATATCCAGTAAAAAACACTCCTTCACGCACAAGGCTGATGGATCCCATCTTATGTCTCCATGATGACATACAGTACGGGGACCCTAATTGCAGCAGGCCAACTGTAGGGCTACATTCGAGGAGCCACTTTTGTTTTAAAGCTCAGAGTCTGGGAGCATTTTGCAATGAATTGGCAGAGTGCAAGCAGAGAGGGAAAAGGTGAAGTTGTGAAGGTGGGCTGAGATTACATCATTTCATATTTTTGGTGGTGGCAAAGGTATTGCAATGGAGGAAAAAATTTCGCTGGAATCCCCGAATCAACTCCCAGCATTCAGGGATGAAATCACAGCATAGTGGCATGGAAATGTTTTCCGCTTTGATTAGCCTGATTTCCTGGAGGTGATTTCTACCATTTTTCAGGGAAGAATTCCTAGATTTTGATGCAAGGCCTCACACCAATTTGGACATATCCTCCCTCTTTTTGGTGCTGGGGCTCATGGTGGGCAAAACGATGATTAAAGTCCTATCGGTGGCAAGGAAATACTTAGAGCCCAAATGGTCTGTCATGCTCGAAGGGATTGTGGACTGAGCAGGACTACGGATGATGCACGCCCCGTGTTGCATGATAGGTTGTGGTCCAGGCGCGGTCCAACCCCTGGTGGTGTGGATTTCTTCACAACCCATGACAGTACAACTTCCTGAAGTTTGGTGCGGTTGGGTGATGCTTTTAGACTACTAGATAAAGTGGAGGAACGCAGAGTGTAGAGCATCACGATGGGTCAAAAACACTAGAAGACTACACTGATAAAATCTATCACTCCCATGGACAACACGGGTAGGCCAAGGCCTTGCCATCAATTGCAGAAGAAGGAGGCTGCCTCCGGAGCCACTTCGGCTGAGGCTAGGGAAATCCTAAACTTCTCAAGGGAGGAAGCAAAGGGGTGGTTCCAGTAGGGTGGGGTTTTTCTCTTTTTTTGCCTTTTTCCTCAACCAAGAAGACAACCTAGTCTCTTGAATGTAAGCACATGGTGCATTTTGGGTGTGGACATGAATGTCAATGGGTAGCATAGTTAATGTTGGCTTAGGATTTTTTGGGTTTTTTGGAAAACTTCTTGAACTATCAAGATCTCTCCCATAACGTTGTAAAATCTATTGTAATCTAATTTATATTAATATAAATATTCAAACTTTACGGATCAAAAAAAAAGAATGACACAAGTCTAAAGTCAAATAGGACTTTGATGTTAAATAGGCGAAATTTAGTTGCATTTCCCCCCTTTTTGTCATAAAATCTCCTCTATATATATGAGGGACTCTTTTCTAAATATTATGTTTTAGCATACCCAACAAAAATATGCCAGTTTGAAGAGCATTTTGGAGCTTTGATTTTGAAGGGAAAATCAATTTTTAATCAATAAAAGAATTAAGTTACATTTAATATTTGTGTTGGATAAAAATTTTACATGGTGGGAATGTTCTTATGTATTTCTTGATACATTATCTTGAGTTGATTGAGAGTAGTGTGGCATTGATTATTCGATTAAAATGTATTCTAAATCTGATCTTGTAAAATTTGAGTTGTATAATTTTATTTGGAAATAGTATAGTGTGTAAAAGCTAGAAGTAATTTGGAGACTTTGAGTTTCTATTATCTTCTACATTTGTGTATTTGAGTTGTATTATATGTTGAAGCTTTGAGCTATGCATATACTTTATCCTTGTTCCAGAATTTGCATAAGAAGTAACACAAGTCTTTGTGCTTTTGTGAGCTTCTTGGTTACTAGAGTCTATTGGTATCTATGTAGTTATTCTTTCATTTAACCATATTGTATACTAGAATTTGATAATGCTATAAGATCCAATATTACTGAGAGGGGGTGTGAATATGTAATCTATCATATCTAAAACTTTTCACCTTTCATTCAACACCATAAACCACATTCATCAGCATTAAACCTTATGAATGTGATAAACAAAGTAACCAAACAATCATACACACATGAAAAAAAATGACACTGGTATTTTTATCATGGAAACCCTTATTAAGGGTGAGAACCACGGTGGGGATTATCACCCACAAATATTTTCACTCTTTTGAAATGCGCCATGTTAAAGGCCTAGCCTTGTTAGGAGCTTACAATGATGCCATGTTAGGAACAAACCCTGTTAGGAGTCACCCAGTTAAGGGAATTACCTCTAGCTTTGTTAGGAGATTTACCCCTAGCCCTGTTAGGAGATTTACCCTATTAGGAGTAACCCTGTTAAAGGATTTTAGACCCTAGTTGAAGAGCCATCCTATTAAAGGATTTACAAATTAGACCTATTAGAGTCTACCCGGTTAAGGGATTTTCTTGTAGAAATGATTAGGACTCAAAAACTAAAATGACCTAGGTGTAGCACGCCTCCTCTTCTTGTTCAGATACAATTAAGCGCAACACTTCTTCTTGCAGACTACCTTTACTATTCACTCGATCGCACCTTTGCATCCATGATCTACACTTTCATAATTCATCATTTTGCATATAAATACATTACAAGTTCATTAGGGATCCACCGCCTTAAACATGACCTAATACATTGAATTTTATCATTACATTTATTCCCGCTCAATTCTTGAACCCTAAAATGTGTTACCAATATGTAATTACAATTTCAAGTCTGTGTACCTTCAGATCCATCACACATTTGATTTAGATCAAGAATAGTCAAACCTTTTTTACTTCTTCAACACGCTTCCAAAACTTAATTAAATATGATCACCTCAATCAATGAAATAGTAAATAATCATTGCAAATCTATGATATCATGTCACCATGACATCTAGATCAAAAAAAAATCTATTGCAACCAATCGCATCATCACCACTCACCGATCTAAAATCAAATTCTCAAACCTGTTCAAACATTTTCTAACTTGCACAGAACAATATTTTGACAACTGAAACTACATCTTGCAGTACTCCAATCATGTAGTGTGTTGACATTAATTTTTTCCATTAGTATACTTAAAGGGAAAAACATCATGAAGGTCATCAGTATAAGCATAACCGGCGGACAATAAGCATAACTAACACACAACAAGTATACCCGACAGGACAAAATGTCTAACGTGAAAATACTAAGTATAGAAAATACTGACGACAAGCATAAACGATAATACAATTTTGAGAACATCGCCGACGGAGAAGAAAAGGCATACCCGATGAACAGCTAAAGTAAGGAACACCAACGAAGAAGAAAACCAACAGACTAATAGAGCAGCCCGACCATCAGAACCGATAGTCAGTTAAAGAACCCGCAAAAAGTGGATCTGATTTTACACATCAGATAAAGCAATGTAATTCTATTTATAGAGTTTTTATTTGTTTTAAATCTTAACTTAAGGGTCAAGCACGAATATTTTAAATGTTTTAAAGCATCCTAACGGATCTAAAACATATCTAACTAAAGATCAAGGTCAAGTTGTAAACCTTGGATCTAGAGTTAATTTGAAAAGAGTGAATCAAGAATAGAACTAGAAACTAGTATAAATAGATGTTCCATCATTTGTAATAAAAAATACTTGTAATCATTTGAATAATGATAGTATCTATGGAGAGCATCTAAGCAGAAGAAGAGAATTCATGCAAAGTTTGGAAATAGATCACTACAGTTATCAAGAACACAAAAAGGCTACCAACGAGCAGAGACAAGGTATTACTCAATCACTCAAGGTGATTACATACATACAATGTAAGCTATACAGGATCTGTTATCAGCAATTAGAGATTGCATTCACTATCAGATCAACATTTATATTGTAGTTGCATTCTAACAAGTGCATCACAACAGAAATCCTTTTGTAGAAGGTGGACTTAA
>MU225246.1:837023-877928 GCA_018584345.1 Thuja plicata
TGAAGTTTTGTGGGTAGACATCCCCACCGCAGTTTTTACTTCCTAATAGGAGTTTTCTGCGATATCATATCATGTGTTATGTGTTATTTGTTTTCATGAATGTTTCTTGAATTTTTATACATATAAAAAACTTATATTATGATCACACATACATAATCAAAGATGAACATATAGATAGGTATATACAAATATGATGACACAAAGGTTAATCGGTCAACCACATAAAAAGTTTTAGAGGTACTGATTCACCCCTCCCCTCTCAGTACATCATTCCAATAATTCCAACAATTGGTATTAGAGCTAAGTCTCTTTCTTGAAAAGCTTAAAGACTTAAAGAGGAAAGACCTACACGATGGAAAAGTATAGGCTGGACAAGACTATTGAGAATGAGCAATTGAAAATTAAGATTTACTATGAGAAGTATAAAGAGACGAGAGTAAGCATGAGAAAGTTGCTTGATGAAAGAAAGATCATGGCAACTAGGCGAAATGAAAAATATTATCAAGAAGAGGAGATCCTAGATTACTTCAACAATGTTGAATCATCAATGAGCAAAGCTTTAGACACATCAGTAGAAGAGATCACAAGTCTACAAGAATTCAATCAACATCTAACAGAGCAAATCAAAATGCTGCAAATCAGTCAAGAAACTCAGATGGTAAAAATGATCGATGTCATGAATGATTAAAGAAAAGCTGAATTAGAGAGAACATTGGCTATTGATGATAGGAGGAAAATAACAGAAAAGCTACAAGAAAAAGAATCATAGATTCAAAGACTTACTGAGCATCACCATGAGATTACCAACTAGATTATTCTTATGAGTCAAGAAGAAAACAAATTAAATAATGAACTCATTGAAACAATATAGATCATCGGTGAGCCAAGGGAAGAAAATGAGAAACTAAAGCATGAAGTTAGAATTCAGAATCAGCACAATGAATTGATCAAGAAAGATGAAGATAGCAACAAAAGAATGGATGATTTCCTTGATGGTCAAAGAAGAGTCAACAACTACACAGGAATAGGTTACACCGACAATGCAGAGTCATCTAACCAATCAAATCAAAAGAATGTATATGAAACTCCAAGTACCAAGAATGTTTCATGCAATCACTGTGGAAAACCAAGCCACACCTCAAACGTTTGCAGAAACAAAATAAAAGGTATTCCTCAATCACAATCTATTTTCATTGGTAATTGTTATAAATGTCACAAGCAAGGACACAAGGCATATGAATGCATATCCAAGGTAACAAATCCAAAGAAGGAAACCTATATGGACAAGTAATGTCCTACTTGCAAAATGAATGGACATACATATCAGGAATGCTGAAAAAAGAATAAGAAGGCATGGACACTAAAAGAACCTGATAATGGCTACAAACCAGCAAGAAAAGGTAACTCATATGTTTGGGACTATAACACAAGGGTAAATTGCACAACATGTGAAAGGTGTGGTCATATATCTGCTAATTGTATGAGAAAATGGACTAGAAAACCAAGAGGATGGTTCAATCCTAGAATGACATGTTTACATTGTCATAAGGTTGGACATGTGATAAAAGATTGCAAAGACCGACTAGTAGAAACAAGTACTTATCCCAATGGAAACACCATTGATGACATTAAGAAGATGAGGAACAAGATGTGGGTAAAAGCCACAAACACTAAAGGTACTAGAACAAGTAATGGAAATGATGACTCCCTATCCAATGGATCCGATTGCATCACAATTTACAACTAAGTTGCACAAGTAAGTATGGAACTACATTATGAAAAGTTATATTATGCATCTGTTCCATCTACATATTGATCATATAAACAAATCAGCATTATTAAAGATGCACTATATTGTCACTTTTAAATATTATTGAAAAACAACCATTGGTTATTGGGTACAAAATATGCATCGGTGAACACACACAGAAAATTTAACACTACTTATAACCGGAATGTATCGGTCTCTACACAAAATCCAAGTGGCTAAGTGTAAACTAATAGACATCAGTGATCCTTGAGCTGACAAAAGTTATCTTCGCCACTTTACCAACAATCATCGGTGAAGTCATCAAAGCTGCTGGCAACCCTGACACTTTACGCCTACACCGAAGATGTTATTTATGCCTCAACCGATGAACTCAGTCTTTGAATATCGACGAGTTGGTTAGCATTAATGACAACTTAGGGCACAAAAGTTATAAAATACTGATGGCTAAAGTCATTTCACCTCTGAATGCCAAAGGTGCCACATAGGTCAACAATTGCTAGAACATCTTCCTTTGCCTCTGAATGCTCCCCCTAAGGAGCAGGCCCCTTTTAACATCAATCCAATAGTGAAAGATATTTAATGAGTCTATTGGATTGATGTTTGAAACAAAATATTAATGTCATTAAAGTAGGGGAATAACCCCTAAATTACCTCCCAGATAATCAAAGTGTCTTTAGGCAATGGTTTAGTGAATATATTTGCTAGCTGCTCCTTAGTTGACACATATTCCAACTTAACTACCTTTTCCTGCACTTTTTCTCTTAAGAAATGATACTTGATTGCAATATGTTTAGTCTTGGAATGTTACTAGACTCTTTGAAATGTTGATTTCACTTGTATTATCATAGTAAATAGTCACAGGTTCAGTTACCTTTTCTTTAATACCTTCTAGAATCTTCTTCATCTATGCAATTTGTGTATAATTTATAGTTATTGTTACACACTTATCTTTTGTAGTAGATTGGGAGATGCATTTTTGCTTATTAATTGTACATGACACAAGTCTTCCTCCTATAAATAATGTTCATCCACTTGTTCTCTTCCTATCATCAATGTCTCCTTCCCAATTCGCATTAGGAAAAAACACTCAAAGAGAAATCACCTTTGTGAGCATACCAAAGACAATAGTCTTTTGTCCCTTTCAAGTACCTGAATATCCTTTTCACTGCTACCATGTGATATTCCTTAGGATTAGCTTGGAATCTAGACACTATTCCAACTACTTGTGCAATGTCTGGTCTAGTACGAACAACATAATGTAACTTGCCAATCATATATTTGTATAGAGTTGCATACACTGCACTTGACTCATCATCCCTAGATAACTTGCATCCTATCACCATGGGGTTCCAACTGGCCTAGAATATTCCATTCCAAAAGTCTCCAATACTTCCTTTATGTATTTAGGCTCACTAATATAGATACCATCCTATAGTTGTGAAATTTTTAATCCAATAAAAAACTTAATTTCTCCTATCATTGACATCTCAAACACTTTCTTCATCTCTTCTGCAAACTCCAAGCTCATCTCATCATTTCCTCCAAAGAGTATGTCATCAAAAACAACTTCAACTAACAATACCTTATCACCTTCAACCTTCAAGTACACATTGTTATCCTTACTTGTTCTTATGAAATCAATCATAATGAGATAAGAGTGTAATATTTCATACCATGCTCTAGGTGCTTGTTTTAGTCTGTATAGTTCCTTTTCCATCTTTCACACCATGTCCTTATTCCCAGACAATAAAAATCCATGTAGTTGTTATATACAAATCTCTTCTTCAAGAATCTCATTTAGAAAAGAAGATTTGACATCCGTTTGAAAAACTTTAAACTTCTTATAAGAAGTATAAGAAAGTAAAATTCTTACCTCTTTAAGTCTTTCCATGGGACCAAATGTTTCTCCATACTCCAGTCCTTCCTATTGTGCATAACCTTTACATACAAGTCTTTCCTTGTTACGAACCACTTCTCCATCTTCATTCAGTTTGTTCCTGAAAACCCACTTTATACCAATCAAATTATTTTCTGTTAGTCTAGGAACAAGTGTCCAAGTGTCATTCTTCTCAATTTGATCATGTTCTTCTTCTTCTTTTTTAACCAGTCTTCACTTTTCAAGGTTTTCTTCACAATTTTAGGTTCAAAATTTTGATAAACATAACGTTTTTCCATTAATATGCAATGAGAAAACAAGTTGTTTAAACCATCGGTTACACTTCACCGAAAGTTAGGTTTTCAATTCAAACCAAAAATTCTAAGAAAGGAGAAAATCGATGACATAGTTTTGCATTGTTAACCGAAAGTGCAAACCAAAGTTGATAAAGTGGAACCCGACAGGAGGAAATCGACAGAGGAACCCGACGAGTAGATAAAGTGCAAACTGAGAGAACAAAAAAAGAAAAACCCAACAGATAGTTCAACCAGGAACACCGAAAGATAGTCAAACTAACTTTAGAGAAAACTGGGCATTAGACACCAAAATTCAGTTACATCCCGAAAAAAGTGGATCTGACTTCCACGTTACATAAAAAATTGTATTTTTTTTATAGAGTCTGTATTTGTTTTAAAACCATTACTTAAGCGACAAGCAACATTATTGTAATTGTTTTAATCAGTCTAATTGATTAAAAACATGCAGACTAGGAGATCAAGGTCAAGTTGTAAACCTTTGATCATAGAGTTAGTTTCGTAATACATGAAACTACATTAGGTCGATTTATCTTATAAATAGATTTTGTAATCATTATTTACTATGGATGAGAGGATGAATGTAGCTAACAAGCACAGCTATGGATCAGACTGAGAGTTTCAAGAAGCAGAATAACAAAAGATGAAATTGGTTATCAAGAACCAAGAACAGAGGCTACCGAGCAACAAAGGTATTAATCAACCACAATATGTGATACATTTATACATGTGAATTGTAATGGATCTGTAATCAGCAATAGTTAGATTGCATACACTCAAGTCAATGAGTATTTTTGTCAGCATTCTAACAATTGTAGCAAATAGAAGAAATCTCTTAAATCTCTTAACCGAGTGCACACTAAATAGTGTTGCTAAATCTCTTAACAGAGTAGACCTTAAAAAGTCTCCACATATACTCCTAACAGGGTAGATCATCAGAAGTGATCAAATTGTAAGCCTTAATTGGCCCCTTCCAATCTGCAGATAGTGAAGGTTTTGTGTGTGTCATCCCCACCACATTTTTTACCTTCTAATAGGGGTTTTCTGCATTACCATATCTTGTGTTATGAGTCAATTACTTTCATGAATGTTTCTATGAATGTTTACATGTTTGATTAAGTTAAAGAATTGATATATCTTACACAAAGATAGTATAGAATAGATGGTTGGTTACATAATTGATTACACAAAGGATAAAGGGTAAAAGAGATAAAAGTTTTAGAGGTACTGATTCACCCCTCCCCTCTCAGTACTCACTTCCCATTATTTCCAACAATTGGTATCAGAGCTAGAACTCTTATTTGGAAAGCTTAAAGACTTAAGAGAAAAGATCATACAATGGAGAAGTATAGACTTGACAAAAGCATTGAGGATTAGAAGCTAGAAATTTAGATCTTCTATGAGCAGTATAAAGAAGCCAAAATAAAGATGAGAGAGTTGTTAGATGAAAGAAATATTATGGCATCTCACTGTAATGAAACAAATTACCATGAAGAAGAGATACCAAATCTATTTGAGTCTTCAGGATCTACTAGAAGCAAAGCATCACAAGCTTAAATGAAATCAATCAACATCTAGCTAGACAAGTGAAATCTCCTTAAATCAGTCAAGAGACATAGATGGTAAGAATGATTGATGTCATTCCATGCTTAATCCAGCCTCTAGGCTTTCTTATCCATTGTGGAGGAAAGCTACAAAAACCGATGAAGCTAGACCAAGCAATGCAAATGGTGACGCCCTATCCAATGGATCTGGTGACATCACCACCCCCACCTAAGCAGAACAACTAAGTATGGAACTACATTATACCAAGTTATATTTTGCAATCAGTTCTGTTATACATAGATGAAATTCCAAATTAGCATGATTATAGATGCACTATGGTATTACTTGATAAAATCTGTGAAAACTATTTCATCGGTCAATACATACCAAAATGCATTAGTATACATATAAAGATAAGTTGCCTTCACTTATTGAGAATCGTCGGTTAACATGTAAAAGCAAAAGTTTGTAGTGTAAACTGACATTTTTCGGTAATCATATGAGTTGACAAGTTGTCTTCGCCAAACACCAAAACTCATCGATAAAAGAAACAAGTTAAATGATTGCTTGAAGCATCGTGTTGTCACCAAAAGGGAAGTTAGTGTTTTAACTGATGACTCTATCTTCACACACCGAGGAGTGTTTGAGAATTAATGACTCGACCTAGGGAAAAGTCTATAAATAGATGACAGAAAGGGCTTCATTCTTCACCAGTGATTAGAGAAAAGCAACCAGAGCGAAACCAGAGCAAGAAGTGACAACATTGTAGAGCGAATCCAACCCGATTCAAAGCACTCCAAGTAGATCAGTTATAGCTACAAAGGTTAAAGTAAGTACCAAGCATAATTGAGAACTATGTTTATCATTTACGAAAAATCCCTAATGTCAGAAACAATGGCGACCACATCAAGAACCGCTATACTAAAGAGTATTAAAAAGAACAAGGTCAAACTTATCAAGAACAACACCTGTCAGGAACCACATTACAAGATTTGTCCAGAAGTTGCCTCACAGCTTGACAATGTTGGAGCATTCTCATGAATAATAGCTATGGTTTTTCTCATCGAAGATGTGTGAGCATACATACACTACAAGATTGCAGAGATTGGTGATCTGGAGGTTGAGAAAGCTTTCAAGAAGCTATGCAAAGATGATGTCACTACAAAAGATGAGCACAAACACATAAAATTGAAAGGGCTCACAAATGGCCTATGGTTCCCAAAAGAATTCAAGACTGAGTGGATTTGGTTAGTATTGAGCAGGATCCATGACTGAAAGCTATGGCTAGATGATCCTGAACTGATAACAAGAGATTTTATTAATGTGGTCACGGATTATCTAATAACCGACAAGGTAAAGGCATTAAAGCACTCACCTAAGGATGACATTGAGAAGAAGACAGGAGTAAAATGTGATGGAAGAGGACTTAAGGTATCCACCATTACAGATGATGAACTAAAATTTGGAGCATGTGTCTTAGGATACAAGTTCTTTCAGGAAAGCAAGATGAACACCATTGCATCTAGAGTAGTGGATACAACATATAAGATTGTAAAGAAAGGAACTCAGTTAGATCTATCAAAAATTCTACTCAATCAATTAGAAGAGAACTTGAAGATGATCAGAAATACAAAATCAAATTCATGTAAGTTTGGTTCACTTATCATGTGCATATTATTCTACTTCCAAGAATCTTTTCCATCAATAGGAAATGTACAATGGGACACAACTAAACCAGTAACCTTACAAATTAGTGAGTTTATAAAATCACTAGGAGATAATTTTGAGTCAATAATGGATGAATACTTTTCTAGATTCAAGGAGAGAATGCAGAAGAGAGTAAGGATCCCTGAGCAGTTAATTGAGAAATTCAGAACTGACATTTGTTTCATGGTAGATACTGATTTCACATATATCAAGCCTACTGTACCGAGGACAACATGGCTATCTTCACTTGACTATGAGGTGAACATAGATCAAGCATCTAATGCAATTGATGCATTAATAAATGAGCCAATAGATAAAAAAAATAACCCAAGTTTGGCACTTATGAAGAAGCCAAAGAAAGAATCAAAACTGGCTTGGTTGTAAAGAACATAGACAGAAAGAAGGATAAAATGGTCCAGAACTTGAAGAAAAGATTGTCAGTTACAGAAGAGGAAATTGAACAGAAAGAAGAAACCAAGGGATAGTCACCCATCGATGAAGCTGAGAAGGAGAGTGACTCTGAGTCTACAGAGTCAGATGCACCATTACCTCCACTAGCTAGGAAGCCTAGGACTATAGTATCTACAAGGACAAGGAGTCAAACAGCTAAGGACACAAGTCCTTCACCATTGAAGAAAGGTCAAGTAAGGACCTATAAGAGGAAAACTGAAACACAGAAAAGAGGGCCAACTAAAAGAAGAAAGTTCATTAGAACTAAGCAGGACATTGAGGACACTGAACAGGATGAAGTTGTTCAAAAGGAAAAAGAGAAGATTCCTGAAACTATTGATCAATTATCTGCCTCAATCATTAAATCAGGAATAATCAATGATAGAAAGATTAAGAAATGGCTTACATTGGATCCCTTGGATCAAAATAAGATTGAGGAGGAAATCATCAAGATGATGTGCATATTCAAATACATTCCCAATACAACTGGCAGAAAATATTCCTAAAGAACTACAAGATAGGTTATCGGCAAGATGGACATTTGCCTTGCACTCTGAGAAAGAAATTAGGGAAAGATGTCTATTATCAGTCATGCCTCCTGAATAAAAAATGGAGGAGATCAAATAAATGATGAAAATTCACTCTAAATAGTTCTCACTAAAGTTGAGAGCTTACCAAGTGCTCCAAGGACACTTACTGGACCTAGACAGAAAGAGTGAAGCCAAATGGAGAAAGATACTTGATATTCCTAAAAAGAATACAAGTCTTGAGCAACCAAAGGATCCTACCAAAACTCAACAAACCAAGGATGATCAGGCTACACAGAGCACCGAACCAATTTCCATCACTGATGTAGAATTGGACAAAGAGGAATTGGACACAACAGGCGACAAGAATATGGATGTTGCAAATGAGCCATGGTCGAACACTACTATGGACAACACTGTGGACAATACAATTATTGATATCACCAATGATCCTGTAGATGAAATTCAGAAAGATGAAGATGTCATTGTTGTCAAGGACCATACCGATGAACAAGACACTACAATTGATGTTGCACAAGTTCATATACTGGGCCAAATGCCACTATTGATTCAAGCAATCAATATTATCTTACAAAAGGAGAAGATCCTCAAGCCTGATGCAAGCATACCTGAGGACATGGGTAATGATGAGAAAAAAGACACATATGATGAAAAGAAGGACACAACTGATGAACAAAATGTCATCAATGGAGAATAGAAAGATGGAGATACCACTGAGCAAGATGCACAGATAAAAGATGTTAATGAAGTGCACAAAGAAACATATGAGAAAGAAAAGACAATTGATACCACGCCAAAGGACACAAAAGGCGAAGCTACAGACACACCGAAGGTTGAAAAGGAGACATCCTTAGATAACCGACACGAAAATACTGAGCACCAGGATAAAGGTACAAATCCTCAAAATCCATCTAGACATCATACCAAGACGAAAAGCTGGCTATGGTTTTGCATACAAGTGGAACACAGAAGAAGAAGAAGAAAACAAAGAAGAACAAGTTGGAAGTCACATTAGATGAAACCATAGAGATACCTAAATGTGACCCAACAAGATTAAACTTTAAATCTCTCCAAAAATATGGATAAATTTACCAAAGGAAAGCTTTGCAAGAGAAGCTAAAGAAGCAACACCGAGATTCATTAGTATTGGAGAACACAAGGGACATCTTGAGTCAGATTGTTCTTGAAGTTGATTTTGATCACAATGCCCCCATTCTAGATCAACTTGTCGTCCTCAGTGAAGCAATAACAATGCAAAATCTTGATGCAAAAAAGGCAATTGAGGGGCGAGCAGAGCAAAAATTTCAATACAAACTGATAGAAAAGATCAGCCAATAAGTGATAGAGAATATGATAAATCTTTCAGAATTATCAGATCAATTAGATCCAATCATAACTGAAGTTGTTTCCTTAATACAGAATTTATGCACTTTAGAAAAGTTTACAAAAGATAACAATGAAAAGATTGCAAAGATTGAATCTGATCTAACTACAAGTGCACAAAGTCTAACCACTGATGGAAATGCAATCAAATTGCATTATGAGAAAATCATTGAGATAAAATGGTTGAGAGAGGAACTTTGGGAAGTAGAATCTCAATTTAGAGAGGAGGTTATCGAGATACATTCTATATTGTTACCGAACCTCACACTTCTGCAAACTCACCTAAGTTCAGCTAGGCAACTTATTGCCACCCCTGAGATGTCTGTAGCAGACAACATCTATGACATGCATGCACGGGTAACATTGGAGCATATGGCTCTAGAAAATCTCAAGGAGAAATGGGAGAAGATGATGGAGGAAATTAAATCATCACACTCTCATATTTTTGATAAGCTATAGGTATACACCTTTTCCCTTACTATCAAAAAAGGGGGAAAGTAAATTGAAATGTACAAAGATCAATAAAAGGGGAAAACAAAATAATATGTATAGAGACAGAGCATATAGTAAAAAGGGGGAAAGTAAAAGGAAAAGGAGGAGATAGTATAAAGACAAGTATATAATATACATATACTATACTATATCGGCATATGCATAGGGGGAGTCATGAAATGACTAAGGTAATATATAGGGTGTTCATACTATAAATTTTGATAGTATTATGCACATATCAGTTTTTGATACTAATGTCAAAGGCGGAGATTGATAAACATAAAGTTTTTCCATTAGTATGCAATGAAAAAACAAGTTTTTTAAACCATCGGTTACAGTTCACCAATAGTTAGGTTTTCAGTTCAAACTGAAAATGCTAAGCAAGGAGAAAACTGACGACACAGGTTTGCGGTGTTAACTAAAAGTGCAAACTGAAGTTGATAAAGTGGAACCCGAAAGGAGGAAACTGATAGAGGAACCCAATGAGAAGATAAAGTGAAAACTGAGAGAATAGAAAAATAGCAACCCGACAGATATTTCAACCAGGAACACCGAAAGACAGTCAAAATGACTTCAGAGAAAACTGAGCATCAGACATAAAAAGTCAGTTACATCCCGAAAAAAGTGGATCTAACTTCCACGTCACATAAAACAATTTTATTTTATTTATAGAGTCTTTATTTGTTTTAGAACCTTTACTTAAGGGACAAGCAACATTATTGTAATTGTTTTAAATAGTCTAACTGATTAAAAACATGCAGACTAGGAGATCAAGGTCAAGTTGTAAACCTTTTATCATAGAGTTGGTTTTGTAATACGTGAAACTACATTAGGTCAATTTATCTTATAAACAGATGTTGTAATCATTCTTTACTATGGATGAGAGGATGAATGTAACCAATGCGCACATCTATGGATCAGACTAAGAGTTTCAAGAAGTAGAACAACAAAAGATGAAATCGGTTATCAAGAACCAAGAACATAGGCTACCGAGAAACAAAGGTATTAATCAATCACAATAGGTGATACATTTATACATGTGAATTGTAATGGATCTATAATCAGAAATAGTTAGATTGCATACACTCAAGTCAATGAGTATTTTTGTCTACATTCTAACAAGTGTAGCAAATAGAAGAAATCCTTTCAAGGAAGGTGGATTTAACAAACCTATTGTAAATCTCTTAACCGAGTGCTCACTAAATAGTGTTGCTAAAGCTCTTAACAAAGTAGACCTTAACAAGTCTCCACAAATACTCCTAATAGGGTAGATCATAAGAAGTGATCAAATTGTAAGCCTTAACCGACCCCTTTCAATCTACAAATAGTCAAGTTTTTGTGGGTGTCATCCCCACCGTAGTTTTTACCTTCTAACAGGGGTTTTTTGCATTACCATATTTTGTGTTATGAGTCAATTACTTTCATGAATGTTTCTATGAATGTTTACATGTTTGATTAAGTTAAATAATTTATATATCTTACACAAAGATAGTATAGAATAGATGGTTGGTTACACAATTGATTACACAAAGGATAATGGTTAAAAGAGATAAAAGTTTTAGAGGTACCGATTCACCCCTCCCCTCTCAGTACCCACTTCCTATTATTTCTAACAACTTTGAAATAAGAGATGTAGTCCCTATGATTTTCATTGTCTGTACTCCAACATCTTTATCGCCAATGATCTGATTAGGGGAATGATTCAATCTCACATACCTTGGAATAATAGGTTTAGGTCTAGGTGCTTCTTCTTCTTCTTTCTCTAGTGGTTGGACATGCACAAATTCCAGAACATTTCCTAGTTCTTACTTTCTTGTTTATCATATTTCTGTGGATATTCATCTACCTTCACCCTTGCACTTTCAACCATCTTTTTAGTCCTTTTATTGAAATATTTATATGCCTTTATTTTAGTAGAATATCCCAAGAAAATACCTTCATCACTTTTAGGATCAAACTTGCTAATAAAATCCTCTCTTTTGATATAGCATCTACTACCAAATTTTTTGAAATGTTTAACACTAGGTGTGTGACCATACTATAATTCATAGGGTGTCTTGTTTGTTCCTTTCTTCACTTGCACCTAGTTCAAAGTGTATACTGCAGTACCGATAACTTCTCTCCAATACATCTTTGGTGCATCACTTTTAATCAACATAGTCCTAGAAACATCTACTACGGTTATGTTCCTCCTTTCAGCAACTCCATTCTGTTGAGGTGTTCTAGGTGCTGATATATGCCTCTTGATTCCATTTTATTTACAATATTTGATAAATTCTACTGAAGTGAATTATCCTCCTCTATCAGACCTTAGGAACTTCAATATTTTACCTGTTTCATTCTCAACAAGTGCTTTGAAATATTTGAACTTGTAGAAAGCGTTAGACTTATCCTTCAAGAAAGTCACCCATGAATCATCTTTGAGTAATCATTAGTGAAGAATATAAAATATTTATCACCGTGATAGATTTTAGTCATCATAGGACCACACAAATTAGTCTGCACTAAATCTAGTATATTCGCTGATGAAAAAGACTTTCTACTAAAAGTAGAACTAGTTAACTTACCCAACTGAAATTCCTTACACATCATACATTGTCTAGTTTAACTAATTGTGAAAAAACCTCTAACTGCATTCAACTTACTAACTTTGACCAAACTATAAAATTTCACATGACAAAACCTTCTATGTCACAACCAACTATCCTCAACTCTATCCATAAAACAACTATTTACAATAGTATTCAGATGAAATAAATTACCTCTAGTCTTCATGCAGTTGCAATTAGACCACATGATCCTCCAAGTATCCTGCATACATCTCCTTTGAACTAAAGTCTATAACCTTTGTCATTCAACTAACCCACACTCAAAAATTATGTGTTAGACCTTCTACAAAATAGACATCATTAGCATTACTCTTATCATTCAAAGAAATTGTACCTTTCCCTTTAACCAAATAGGGTATATTGTTACCAAATATGACAACAACACCATCAAATTCTTCAAGCTTGATGAACTTACTTATGTCACCAATCATGTGATGAGAGCATCCACTGTCAATGACCCACTCATTGTCTTGATCTATGCAAGAGAATAAGACCTTTTCACCTTCTACAACATCTTCTTTTACTGCAATAAATATTATATCTTCTTCTTCATTGTCTTCTGACTCCTCATCAGTCACACCTTCATCTACAACCACATAAAATTGCTTCTTTCCTTTTCCCTTGAATCTTCTAATCTTATCGTTTTGTTCAAAATTAGGACACCTAGAAGCAATATGTCCAATCATATTACATGAAAAACACTTTAAAGGTAACGTCTCTTTGTACTTATCGGTTCCAATAGGTAATCTCCTTGTAAGTAAGGCTTCAAGTTCTTCTTGCTTTCTTTCTTCTTCAAAGATAGATTCAAGTTCCCTGGAATAACTTGTCAAGTTGGCTAAATAATGACTTCTTTGTTTTCCCTTCTTCTTTGACACTAATTACAAAGAAGCCTTAAAGGTTGCTTCAATTTTAGGAATACTATTATCATAGTTACTTAATTCAAAAGCAGTGAGGTTACCAATCAACACATCAATAGAAACAATATCAAATGTCCTCAATTCTTGTATAAAAAAAACTCTAATAGAATAAGTAGCTAACAAGATTCTCAAAATTTTACTTACCACATCACTATCTTCAATGTTACCACCAAAAAAATTGATGACACCAACTACTTCCTTTATCCTTTGACCATATTGAGAAATGTTCTCACCTTCCACCATTTTCATGTTATCATATTTTCCCTTCAAATTGTCTATCCTATATTTTTGCACGTGTATATCTCCACCATACATTAACTTTAACTTTTCCAAAAACTCATAAGCAGTCTCAAGTCCATGTACATAAATATATTCAATATTAGATAGAGTACTTACTATAGCTTCCAATGCTTGCATGTTCTCTTGTTACTCCTTCAATTGGTCTGTAGTAAGAGTCCCAATAGGAACTGTATATTTTTTTTCCACATGATTCCAGAACTGTGGCCCCATCTCAATCAAACAGATCTTCATCATGTTGCTCCATATAGTGTATTTTTCTCTTGTAAACTTAGTACCTTCCTTCTTCATCATCAAATATTTTCCTCAAGCTGTTAAGATTACCACAAAGAGGACCTAGGCTCTGATACCAATTTTTAATATTATAAGATTGAATATTACTGTGAGGGGTGAATATGTAATCTATTAGATCTGAAACTTTCACCATTCATTCAACACCATAAACAACATTCATCAACTTTAAACCTTATGCATGTAATAAAAAAGTAACCAAACAATCATCCACACACGCAACAAAATAACACCAATATTTTTATCATGGAAACCCTGATTAAGGGTAAAAACCACGGTGGGGATTAATATACATAAATATTTGCACTCTTTTGAAATGTGCCTTGTTAAAGGCCTAGCCTTGTTAGGAGCTTACAATGATGCCATGTTAGGAGCAGACCCTATTAGGAGTCACAGGGTTAAGGGATTTACATCTAGCCCTCTTAGTAGTAACCTTGTTAAAGGATTTCTAACCCTATTTAAAGATCCTTCCCGTTAAAGGATTTACAAATTAGACCTGTTAGATTCTACCCAATTAAGGGATTTTCTTGTAGAAATTGTTAGGAATCAACAAGTACAATGATCTAGGTGTAGAATGCCTCTTCTTTTTTAGATCCAATTAAGCACATCACTTCTAGTTCTTGCAGTCTACCTTTACTCTTCACTCGACCACACCTTTGCATCCATGATCTACACTTGCATAATTCATCATTTTGCATATAAATACATTACAAGTTCATTAGGCATCCACAACCTTAAACATGACCTAGTATATTGAATTTTGTCATTGTGATTCTTCCCGCTTGATTCTTGAACCCTAAAATCTAATACCAATTTTTAATTACAATTTCAAGTATGTGTCAACCTTCAAGTCCATCACACATTCAATTTAGATCAAGAAAAGTCAAAACTTTTTTACTTCTTTAACACGCTTCCAAAACTTGATTAAATTTGATCACCTCAAGCAATTAAATAGTAAATAATCATTATAAATTTGTGATTCCATGTCACCATGACCTCTAGATTACAAAAACAACCATTTAAACTGATCACTTCGTCACCACTCACTGATCTAACATCAACTACTCAAACTTGTACAAATATTTTCTAACTTGCATAGAAAAATCATCTGTCAACTGAAACTATACATTGTAGTACTCTAATCTTGTAGAGATCATAGGATAAATAACACAACCTATTCAAGATAATAATATCATGAGTGTGACACTTGAATCCATACTGATTTGATAGAACAATCAAAAAAATTCACTATCTATAATTGTCTTCCTGGTTGCCCTTCAATCGATCATAACTTGCTCCATTTATGTTTCTAGCTTATGTCATCATACAAAATGAATCTAGAGACATCCTTGAGTCTCCAACAATGATCACACACTCCAATTCTTACCACAACACATAATTCATTTATACGCATGCTTGGCAGCACAACAGAAACACTATCAACAAATACAACACCAAGTTTACATCAATGAAAACACAATAACCGGTCTTCCTAACATCAAATCTATATCAATCATCACTCAATAAATCTTTGCATCATTTATGCCAACAAAATTATTTCTCCAATTGGTCCTTCGTAGAAAATTGCATTATTGACACATGATTGTAATTGAAGTTTTTTGTAAAGAAGAACATATATTCTAAAAGAAGAGAATGTGATGAATGTAACACCCTATTGATAGTTTAGTGTACAAGGACTTAATTAAGTTCTAATTGTGTTTATTAGCAATAAGAAGGTAGCCTCCCCTTTCTAAGAGGAGATATTTAATCTCATCACACTATGATTGATATTACCATTTTATAATCAGTTGATTTAAGTTGGTTACAAAATAGTCACCCAACACTTAGCATCCAACTGTAAACCCAAATTAGAACTTATGAAACTCACAAATCCCTCCAAGTTATTTTTCTTATTAGCTCCCTTCATGTATAAATTCCATGCTTTTTGCATCTTAATATTCTTTTTATTACCATTTAAGTCAAACACCCCAATCATCACTTTCATATCTGGCACCAATTGAAGCTTTTCCACTACTTTGCAGATAACATTCATATTGTTGTCACTAACTCTTAGACCAACTATTCTAATCCCCCAATGAGTATCCATCAACACTTGTACAATTAGGAAAAGAGTATTTCATAAAGATCTTCATCATGCACATGTCTTTCAATTTAGAAATAAGAGCCTACAACATTGGTGGTAGAACTGCAATTGTACCCCTTCATAATTTTAAAGATGACATCATTTTTTATCCTCCCATGATTCCTCAACGCATCTACAATCCACACGTATTTGGATCATTGTATCTGATAACTGCACTACTAAATTTTTGTCTAAACTAAAACTTAGAATACATTCTTATATAAGAAACTAGGCTAAGGAGATGTCTTCTTTCATCCTTGGGAGATAGCTAGTCTTTGTCCAATCTATACAAATATTTAGACCAAGTTTCTAATCTAAGTGAGACAATGATGTGTCATATCACATAGAATTAGTTTGTTTTGCCTATTTTTAGCTATTGAGTAAGAGATGCATTGAGATCCCACTTTCTAAAAATACCATTCCTCTCATTTCCCACTAATCTGGCATAGTTAAAAAGTGTATATAAATCACGACCTTCACAGTGTAAAGAGTAGAACGAGAACTTTCCCTTATGGTAGATAAATATTTTTGTCAAGTAATAGAAGACCCGATAGAGCCAATGTCCACTTTACCAAAATTATACTAGAAAACCACAATGCGTGTGATCCACCTGATTCATTGGAGTTTGGGTTATCACCACACTCATAATAATTTACTTTAATTATCCCCTTAGGATTTTATTTTAATAGAAAATAAATTAACCCAATGGATCCTTTTATATTTGAGTCAATCAAAACATCATCTTGTTGGGAAACACCATGATTAACTAATATATCAATAACCCTATTTCCTTCCCAATAGACATGTGCGATGTAAAATATTTGAATTCCTCTAGTATTTTCTATATCACATGAATCCAACCTTTCAGTTTATAATTAGGAGTGTCATGCTCTATAATTGCTCCAAAAAATAGAAGGGAGTCTCATTCTCAGCTCCCTTTCTACTACTTCACAAACAACATTCATATCATTGTCACAAACTCTCAAACTAGCTAGTCTCATCTCCCAATGAGTATGCCTTAACACTTGCACAATCAGGGAAAATAATTAGGCATAAACATATCCATCATGCACACTTCCCTCACTCTAGAAATTAGAACCTAGAACATTGATGGTAGCACTGCAATCCTACTCACCAATTTTAAAGAGGGCACAGATCTACTCATCCCATGATTCCTCAATGCATCTACATTCCACACCTATCTGTGCTATTGAATCTGATAATTTCACTACCAATAGTATCTTTGAGCCACGAATTAGAAGAGCATCTTATATAGGTAGCTAGGCTAAGGAGAATCCTACTATCATTCTCGGCACATAGCTAGCCTTTGCCCAATCTATACAAATTTTTAGACCACATTTATAATTTGAGTGAGGCATTGATGCTTCATGTCACAAAGAAATAATGTACTGCCTATTTTTAGCTAGTGAGTAACAGATGCATCAAGATCATTAGAGAGATCAATTTTTAAAAACACCATTCCTCTTGGTACCCATTGATCAGGAATAGTGGAAAAGTGCATATAAAATCCCAGCCTTCATAGTGTCAAGAGTAGAAAGATAACTTTCCCTTATGGTAGATAAACATTTTTGTCAAATAAGAGAAACCCAATAGATAAACAATCAAATTTACTAAAATTATATTGGAAATAACAACGCGTGATCAACCTAATTCATTGGAGTTTGTGTGATTACCACGTAATAATTTGCTTCAATTATCCCCCCATAGGATTCCCTTTTAATAGAAAAGAAATTATCTCAAGCCATCAATCTAAATTTGAGTCAAACAAAATATCAACCTCTTGGGAAACACGTGATTAGCTAATAAAATCAACAACCACATTGCCTTTCTGATAGACACATGAGATTATAAAATCGTTGAATTCCTCCAACATTTTTCAGATCACTTGAATCTATCCTTTTAGTTTCTAATTAGGATTTTCATGCTTTATAATTTCTTCAACACACAAAAGGGGCTCTCCCTCTATCTCAATCTTTTAGATTATCTCTGCATACCTCTAAACCAATAGTTAGATCTTGTTGAACACTACTAGGAGTTGAGGGGGGGGGGGAAATTACAACTATTAAAAATAGAACAATTATGTCAAAAATATTAATTAATCCAACTTACCATAAACACAAAATAAAAAAATGATTGCATACACACATTAACACCAAATTTATGTAGAACCCAAGATGAGAAAAACCATAGTTAGAAATGTACTCATATATGCAAAGATCTAATAACAATGTTTTAGGCTAGAAGCTAAGGAACCTGTTGTCCCTACCAGTTTAGGCACACTGGAAAGGATTTCACCAACCCTCAATAAATAGTAAATATAGATTTCCAAAAGAAACTCACTGTTCCAGGAATAAATGAAAAACCAAATCTCTTGATTAATTGTAGTAACCTTATTGTTTGATTCAACAATATGCACCTTAGCTCCACCTTGTTTGCACAATATTACTTCCACACTTGAATCACCCAATATTCAAAATTTCCTCAAATAAAGTCATACTCCTCTCATCCTTTTCTGTCAAAATATATAGATATTTTTTCTATTAGAAGCTTCAATAAGGTTGGCCATAAAGATATAAGCATTATTAAGACAAAGTCTACCACCTTGAGTACAAATAATCAATGTGGTCCACCCCAGGAGATAAAGGGACCTAAACCCATCATAAAAATTCTTATTCAAATAATATAATCCATCCAAATATATCAAAACTTCCTCCAAAGCCAATTCCAAAGGTAATAGATAAGAATGCATTAAAAATAGGTTAACAGTCTGCCCAAAAACACTCTTTTAACTATGTAGCATGATCTGAAGCACAAAACACCATGGTAAAATCATCTTAAGTCTCTTAGATCATCCCTTAACCTATATTTAGACCCATAATACTCAAATCAAGTCATCATTGTCGGAGATTTTCCTTTGAGCCAGTGGTTGACTGTATGTTTGTCATTGATGAAAACATATAGTATGCAGTAGTGTTTTGTATGTAATTCTCAGTATGGATATGTTGGAGCCTTGCATGTTTATTTTTATTTTGTAGACATATTCATTATTCTATGTTCATAGATGCAGATTCAGTTGTGTAGTTGAAGTTGAGTTATGATGATCTATTTGCCAGTTATAGTTTCAGGAGATTATTTATTAAGAGCCGACAATATTTATATTGTTTCTTTAGTTGCGCCTATGATTTGGATATGCATTTTTTGATGCATGTTTAGTTATGATTTTAGAATGTTTGGCTAAGAGCGTTTGACGTGTTTCATCTGGAGAGTGAAGTTTTATTTTATTTGGTGGAGCCGACAGTGTGAAGTGACACATCTACTCATCTTGAGTTGCGCAATTCTATTTGGGTTATGTGCTTAGTTTAGCCGTTGGAGAAGTTGAAAAGTTGTAGAAGATTCCTACAAGTTGACTTGATCATATCTTTGGAGCAGGATACTTATAGCAGATCATTTCTGATTGCCATATGGAAAAAATGTGGAGAAACTAGCAGAGCAGAATGTTTGGTGTATTGGGCCAGTAAAGCTATATCATTCATTAGTTGAAGATCTACGTGAAGAAGCAGAGAGTGTATGCAACTCATTGGAACTGATCAAGACAATAGGTCTAATTCATAGTTCAATATCAGATATAGTGTATATCTTTTGTGTCGAAGGTTGCAGCCTTCATCATTTGAGCAATGTGCTCATGGACAGTGTGTCCTCACCTCTAACAGGGTTATTTGTAAAAGACTCCTAACAGGGTCTGACCTTCGACCAGGTCACTATACTTAATGCATTTTAAAGATCAACTCCTAACAAGGTTGTAAGATCTTCTAATAGTGATCATTATAAACTAGTGTATCTCATTGTGGGTGCTAATTCCCACCAGGGTTTTTACCTATTTTGGGTTTCCTCGTAACCAAAATTGTGGTGTTATATTCTGTGTTATCTTGTTGTGTTTCTGGTTAATGTTATTCTATACTTAATTGGATAAAGAATTGAATCTTGTAGATAACTGATTCACCCCCNTGATTCCCCCCCCCCCCCCCCTCTCAGTTATCTCTTGGGACTATTCCTAACAATTGGTATCAGAGCCAAGTGCCTTAAAGAGAAAGTTTAACAGCTTGAGGTTGATCAGATGGCATACTTTAGAAAAGAGAGTCCTAAGTTTGATGGAGAGAATTAACTTCCCTGGAAGAACAAAATGATATGACATTTGCAGTACATTGGTTTTGAGATTTTTGAAGCAGCTACTCAAGAAGTTGATGTTCCCTCTTTAAAAGACCTTGCAGAAGAAGATTCTACTGCTAAACAAAAGGAAGTATTCCCTTATAAGTGCCTTATATGACAGTGAGTTTTGTGAGATTAAGAAACTAGATAGAGCCTACACAATATGGAAGTATCTAGAAGACATGTTTGAAGGAGATATCCAAGCAAAGAATGCGTGCAGAAAGACATGGAAGAAGAGATATAACAATTTAGAGATTCTACCTGAAGAAAACATTAGAGCCTACAATCAGAGGATCAATGAAGCAGCTGAAGGAAGCAGAAACAATGGTGGAGAAATTACAGAGGAAGACATAATGGATAAATTGATGACTACACTGACAATGGATTATGAGAGCAAGATAAACATATTAGATGAGACTATGCAATTTTCAAAAGACTTTAAGAGAGAGACCTTTATCAGAAAAATTTCAGCATTTGAGATATCAAAATTGAAGACAGAACCTAAAAGTGAAACAACCTTCAAATCCTCAGTCCATGGAAAGAAATCTTTAAACACTTCTAGTAATTTTGATAATGAATATGAGGATAAAGAACTAGAAGAATTCATTGCTATGATTGATAAGAAAGAAATAAAAGGAAAAGGAAAATATGAAGGACAGTTACCATTCAAATATTTTTCATGTAACAAGGTTGGTCATTTTGCATCTAAGAGCCCTACAAGAGTCAAGAAGTACAAAAATAATTTCAAGCCTAAGTATACAAAGGAATGTTACTATGCTAAAGATGGAGTGACAGATGAAGATTCTAGAGAAGATGAAAATGGATTCATTGCAATTGAAGATATGGAAAAAATGTTTGATGAAATGGACATTGAAGATGAAAAGAAAGCACAAGAGTTGCCATTAATTTCCCAAGCAGACATCAGAATAGACTGGATCATTAATAGCGGGTGTTCACATCACATGACAGGAGACAAAGATAGATTTTTACATCTAGATAAGTACAAAGGTGGCATGGTTAGATTTGGAGACAACACTCCTAAGCGTATCATAGGTAGAGGAGATATCACTTTAGATGGAAAGAACAACACTGATGATGTTTTGTATGTTGATGGTTTACATCATAACCTACTGAGTGTTGGACAGTTTCTTGACAAAAGATATCAGTTGGAATTCAAAAACAATAAGTGCAACATTAATAACAAAGGAGTTATGATTGCATCAAGTTCAAAGACTAAATTTAATGTTTTTAAGCTCAATTATGAAGTAAGTAGTTTTGTTACAAAAGTAGATGACAATTGGTTATGGCACAAAATACTATGGCATATCAATTTTGAAAATATAGTAAAGAAAAGCAATGTAAAGGTAGTAAGAGACCTTCCTAGTATTGCAAGACCAGTTGATACTATGTATAGTGAATGTGTGATGGGAAAGCATGTAAAGAACTCATTCGGAAGTAAACAGAACTCAGTAGAAAACAAATTAGATCTAGTGCATACAAACTTATGTGGACCTACTCAAACAAGATCATACTATGGTGAAAGGTACCTTATTTTGTTTGTTGATGATTATTCTAGAATGATGTGGGTTGTGTTCTTAAAAGATAAATCTGAAGCATTTGAGAAGTTCAAAATATTCAAAGCTAAAGTTGAAAATGAGTCTGGATTAAAGATAAAATGTCTAAGATCAAATAGAGGAGGAGAATTCACCTCTGACAAATTTTATGAGTATTGCAAAGAACATGGGATCAAAAGATAGCTAAGTTCACCTAGAACCCCTCAGCAGAATGGAATCGTAGAAAGAAGAAATAGGATCATACTTGACATAGAATGCACTATCATGATTGAAGGAAAAGTTGCACACACCTATTGGAGAGAAGCAGGCAATACTGCAGTCTATACTATCAACAAAATTCAAGTAAGGTCAGGCATAGACAAGACACCTTATGAACTTTGGTTTGGGAATATACCTATAGTAAAATACTTCAGAATCTTTGGAAGCAAGTGTTACATCAAGAGAGATGATGGTGTTGATAAGTTTGATGCTAGAAGCGATGAAGGTATTTTGCTTAGATACTCTACTAAAATCAAATCTTATAGATGTTTTAACTTGAGATTGAAGAAAATCATTGAAAGTACACATGTGAAGATTGATGAGAATTTTATGATTCAAGAGAGATACTATGATTATGCACCTATGATTGAAGATGAACCTTGACCTATCAGTAAAGAAATAGTTATTGAAGAAATTTTTGACAGCATTGATGTATTATGCAATGGCCCTAAACCAAGTGAAGAGGAATCACAGATAACAGATGAGAGAGTCACACCTAAAGTTCCACAATTCACATCTAAATACCATTCAAAATAATATATCATTGGAGATCAGAGCAGTAAATTTATGATAAGATCTAAGGAAAAAGGTTTAACAGTTGATGAAGAGGTATGTTTACTTTCACAAATTGAACCTTTAAGTGTTGAAAATGCATGTAATGATTCAGATTGGCATAAATCAATGAATGAAGAGTTAGATCAAATAATTAAGAATGACACATGGGAATTGGTCCCTAGACCTTGTGACAAAAATGTGATTGGAACCAAGTGGATATTTAGAAACAAGATGAATGAAGATGGTACAGTGGTAAGAAACAAAGCAAGACTAGTATGTAAAGGATATGTGAAGAGAGAAGGTATTGATTACTCTGATACATTTTCCCCTGTGAGAATACTAGAAGCTATAAAATTATTTTTAGCCTATGCAACATTCAAGAACTTTAAGGTATATCAGATGGATGTCAAGTTAGCATTCCTGAATGGTGATCTGAAGAACGAAGTCTACATAAAACAGCCTGAAGGATTTAGTTTATCAGACAAACCTGACATGGTATAAAGACTGAAGAAAGCCCTCTATGGACTTAAGGAATCCCCTAGAGCATGGTATGAAAGACTAGATGGTTACCTGACGAAGATCGGATTCAAGAAAGGAGCAGCAGATTGTAACTTATTCATAAGAGAGACACCTAAAGGATTATTACTTGTTGCTATTTTTTTATGACATTATTTTTGGTGGTAATGATAAGCTTAGCGCAGATTTTGCTAAAGAGATGCAGAGCGAGTTTGAAATGAGCATGATTGGACCTATCAAATACTTTTTGGGATTAAATGTGCAAAAACCAGACAGAGGTATATTCATTAATCAGTCTAATTATGTGAAGGAGATATTGAAGAAATTCAAGATGGAATATTGCAAGCCAATAAGCACCCCCATGATAACAGGAAGAAATCTTCCTAAAGATGATGATTCTACAGCAGTTGACAAGACACTATACAAGTTTATGATTGGAAAACTTATATATCTTACTCAATCTAGACCAGATATTTCTAATGCAGTTGGCATTGTTTGGACATTTGCAGCTGAACCTAAACAAAATCACTTAATGTAAATAAAAATAATATTTAGATACTTAAAAGGGACTATAGACTATGGTTTATGGTATCCTAACTCAGAGAATGTAGAACTTCATGTGTATACTGATGCAGATTGGGTAGGTTGTGTTGATGATAGAAAGAGTTCCTCAGGAGGAGCAGTATTTGTTGGAAACAGATTAGTTACTTGGACAAGCAAGAAGCATAATTGTATTTCTCAGTCAACAGCAGAAGAAGAGTATGTAGTAGAAACATTAAATTGTTCTACAATTGTTTGGATCAAGAAGATGATAAAAGACTTTGGAATTCAGATTGATTATCCTAATCTTATTCATTGTGACAACACTAGCACTATCAATATGTTAAAGAACCTTGTGATGCGTGCAAAGACAAAACAGATTGAAATAAAATATCATTTTCTAAGAGAGAAAGTTGCAAAGAAAGAAGTAAAGTTGGATTATGTGAGCACTAAAGAACAGTTAGCAGATATATTTACAAAGCCTTTACCAAAAGATACTTTTGAGTATCTCAGGGAGAATCTAGGAGTAATTCCCTTCCCTGGGTCTGATTAGAATTTGCAGCAAGACCATCAGTCCTTGGTGACTAATGAATGGTTGACTACTCTACTTCAGGATTAGTACTTGTGCTTATTTATTTTTGGCACCCTTTTCCATTAATGTCAAAGGGGGAGTATATAGTCTGGACGAGTATACAATCATGAAAAATCAAATGTAGCAATAAAGAGATGCAGCAGTTTAGGGGAGTTTTGTTGAGGATATTGAGAAGATTGTAAAAAGAAAGAATACTTTTGGATTGGTGGTGTTTTTCATATCATATGTTTCCATCAATGTCAAAGGGGGAGATTGTTGGAGATTTGCCTTTGAGCCAGTGGTTGACTGTATGTTTGTCATTGATGACAACATATAGTATGCAAAAGTGTTTTGTATGTAATTCTCAGTATGGATATGTTGGAGCCTTGCACATTTATTTTTATGTTGTAGAAATATTCATTATGCTATGTTCATAGATGCAAATTTAGTTGTGTAGTTGAAGTTGAGTTATGATGATCTATTTTCCAGTTACAGTTTCAGGAGATTGTTTATTAATTGCCGATAGTATTTATATTGTTTCTTTAGTTGTGCCTATCATTTGGATATGCATGTTTAGATTCATGTTTAGTTATGAGTTCACAATGTTTGTCTAAGAGCGCTTAATGTGTTTCATCTAGAGAGTGAAGTTTGAGTTAATTTGGTGGAGCCAACAATGTGAAGCGACGCGTCTACTCATCTTGAGTTGCGCGGTTCTATTTGTGTTGTGTGCTTATTTTAGCTATTGGAGAAGTTGTTGAAAAGTTGTAGAAGATTCCTACAAGCTGACTTGATCATATCTTTGGAAGAGGATACTTATAGAAAATCATTTGTGATCATCATATGGCAGAAACATGGAGAAAATAGTAGAGAAGAATTTTTGATGTATTGGGCCAGTAAAGCTATATCATTCATCAATTGAAGATCTATGTGAAGAAGAAGAGAGTGTATGCAATTCATTGGAACTGATCAAGACAGTAGGTCTAATTCACAGTTCAATATCAGATATAGTGTATACCTGTTTTGTAGAAGGTTGTAGCCTTCATCATTTGAGCAGTGTGCTCACAGATAATGTGTCCTCACCTCTAACAGGGTTATTTGTAAAAGACTCCTAACAGGGTCCGACCTTTGACCATTTCAATGTACTTAATGCATTGTAAATATCAACTCCTAACAGGGTTGTAAGATCTTCTAACGGGGATCATTATACACTAGTGCAATTCATTTTGGGTACTAATTCCCACCAGGGTTTTTACCTATTTTGGGTTTCCCCATAACCAAAATAATGGTGTTATATTCTATGTTATCTTGTTGTATTTATGTTTAATGTTATTCTATACTCAATTGGATAAAGAATTGAATCTTGTAGTTAATTGATTCACCCCCCCCCTCTCAGTTATCTCTTGGGACTATTCCTAACAATCACAAATAGTTGAGTTGACCAAAAGACAACGCAAACAAAAAAATATTGCATGTGACAACAAACCTTTGCCTGCAGAGTAAACCATCAAAAGATAGTTGAATTAAAACACTGGATGAACCATTTGAGCAAGTCCACCAAACCAAATACCCTAAAATCCCATTGTGAAGAAATGCAAGCCATTCTTTGATCCTATCCAAACCTTCCTAATAGCTAGCCTTATTGTCAGCCAAACACCATATCATATCTTTGTCAAATAATTTTTTGGGGAACTGCACACATTATAGTACAATATTCATAGTAGCCAATTACTAAGTTTAGATTTGCACGTAATCATCAACTCAAATTATTCTTCAATAAGAACTTCAAATACTCTTTTCTACATGTTCTTCTATGTCATACTTCCATCTTCAGAATAAGTCACAAACTTCCTTATTCATTATTCAAATATTCTTCATTAAGAAATGGCTCAACTTTAGAAACTTATTCAAAACTTCTTCATCATACAATATCATAGTCTCACAAACCTCTTCAAATATTATTTGAATCTTATTCTTCAATAAATGTTATAATCACAATAATAATCTTCATAGTATTAGCAACCTTCCATCCTTAGGAAGTTGACATTAAGTCCACACCAAAGGTTGACATCAATAACAACATAAATCATAATACTAAGAATCTCCCCCTTTGTCATTGATGGCAATACCAATTACCACTAAAACAAAATAATCTTCTCAATATCCTTTTCCCTGTTTGACATCAAGGACA
Source organism: Thuja plicata (assembly GCA_018584345.1). NCBI lineage: Eukaryota > Viridiplantae > Streptophyta > Pinopsida > Cupressales > Cupressaceae > Thuja > Thuja plicata. The sequence continues at coordinate 863,796 of MU225246.1, forward strand.
AGGGGCACAAAAATTCTTCCCTTTTGATTTTGCAAATTATAGCCACACTTTCTCTCCTCAAGGAGACCCAATTTATGCAATCCATCCTCCAACCTGCAACCTAGACTACTCCCCCTACGAGAATCCATGGAATTAATCTAGGAGACAAAGGATAGACAATAGTTCTCCCTCTAGGAAAATGCATACCTCTTATGCATCTAGTTTGAAAAAGGATGGGTGGTATCCCCCAAATTCTATCCAAGATTCTCAAAAGTATCCTTAGCCATACCTTTAGTGAAAATATCTATAATTTGTTCCTTGGTAAGAACATATTCTAACATCACTTCATTCTTAGCAAATTTTTCCCCCAAGAAATTATACTAGATAGAGATTTATTTTTTCCTTGAATGCATCACTAGATTCTTGGAGATATTAATGGCAATTTTTTTATTGCATATTATTAGAACTGCCTCATCAAAGAATACTTTTGCAACCTTAAGTGTTTTCTTCATCCAAATTATCTAAGTACAACAAGATGCAACTACAATATATTTTGCGTTTAGCGTGGACAATGAAACCAAATATTGTTTCTTTATCATCCAAGAGACCATCCTATCTCCTAAAAATAATGCTCCACCACTATTACTTCTATTATTTTTGCATCTTTCCCATTCAACATCTATAAAAGTTCCAGTGAGAAATCACCATCTCTTTTGTACCATAGTCCAAAATTTAGAGTGCCTTTCAAGTATTTGAATATTATTTTTACTACCACCTTGTGAGATTTCCTTTGACTTGCTTTATATCTGATATCTAACTAGAGTGCATGCATAATATTTTTCTATGAAGTAGTTAAGTAAAAGAGTTCACCAATCTTAATTTTTTACAAATTTTTATCAACTTTTGAAGATTTATCATCTTTTCTTTATCAACATCCAATAGGAATATATGCATTTCAATAGGGAACATGAAAAGATAATGGATCAGGTGAAATACCTTTCCTTGGATCCCATGGCCTTCTTTGTGTAATATAAAAATAATGATCATCATCAACTTCAACCAGTTTGAAATCTAGTGAAATTTATTTATGTCAATATTGGCTATCATCTTACATTTTCAATCCTTCTTTTTCCTACAATGGGGGAATAATTATGCTAACATTGATTCCACTTCCTCATGTTTCTTCTTTTCTTTAAGTGTGTCCAAGTGAGTGACCATATTGTTTATGATTTCTTTCTTGAAGTCTGATAGAAAATGAGTGATCTCCATCCTTGAAATTCCATTGTAGGATTTACTTATGCCAAATTGGTAACCTCTTCCTTTCTTCACAGTTTCCTAGGAGTAATTATGACATATCTCCCTAATATCATCCCAAGGAGCTTGAGTGGTGTCTTCTCCTCCCATGAGGTCTAGAGAATCCATACAATTTTATCATTGATCCCTCTAAAGAATAACAAATTTTGCAACTCTTCACTAAGAGTGTGATCTTGGGATTTTCACGGACTAAACATGAACCTCCTTATATAGTTCTCTAAACTTTTATCCTCCTTCAGTTGCATCCTAAATATACCATTCCCTCCCATATCACTACCTTTACAATATTCTTTATATTTATCAAAAAAAATTTCTTTCATCTGATCCCAAGTATCAACCACATTTCTTCCTAGGATAATGAACCATCTCAATGTATATTCCTTCAAGGCTAGTAGGAAATAAATTAAGCTTATGAGAATTAGTAGTATAATGATAAATTTTGTAGAGGATATCAAATTCAAACAAGAAAGTGGTTGGGTCCTATTTTACTAGCCCATATAATTTAGGAAGGGATAAAGAAGGGATCTTATTAAGATTATCAACTTCATTATAGTCAGTGATAGGAAATGGAAAACTTGGATGGTTAGGTTGATTGTACCTATCCACCCTTTCTTGATAAATTATGAGAGCAAGAGGATTCTCAACAAGTGGTTGGAGAAAAGGATCTTCTAGACATGTATCAAATCTAGTCAGATGAATATGTCAACAAAATGATTTGGATCTCCTTCCTGTTATTTTGGTAAATCCTGTAGCTCAATCAGTTGGTCATCAAGGTAAGGCTCATTAGGAAGGAATCTACCATAAGTATCTTTTTTCTTATCTCTATTCATGCAATTTTATCTTAATACCAGTGAACCTACACAGATTAATAAAAGAATGGTGGTTTTCCACTTGATCAAAACTAAGGTTATACCTAAGAAAAATCTCTTTAGTATTGAAAAATTGTACAACTAATGATCCTAAATAACTTCATAGTTTTACACCATCCCCAAAAATGATGCCAAAAATGTTGATTCCTAACAATGGATGAATAGTTGGGCTTAATGCATCAACATAGGGATTGATTTTCCTAACTGGTAGCTACTAAATCCTACTAGGAACGTACACTTGAGATGGGGCAGTACTGTATGTGCACTAAGAAGTCTTAGAGCCATGCTTAATCAAACCATAATCAAATAATACTAGGGTAAATACCTCAAATGAAATGCATAAATGAATTACTTCTCACTATGAAAAACTCAATTAATTCATGTTGAAAAAAAATTTCAACAGTTAACCTAGCTAAAGTTACTACACTATGTTGGTTATAGGAGCACTCACATAAATGAGTTTCTGAAGCTGCGGGATAGACCTTCACTGATTGAGAAAAAACTAGCCGAAGTAGAGCATTACTTAATCAAATAAGTTAATACTAAAGAAGGAAAACAACAAGTTTCCTCACCAAGTGGGCCCCCTTGAGTGATTACTCTTTAATATCAATTAGAAACTCACAAGATGAACATTCTTAACATTGTTATTTTCTCATATTGATAACTGAAACTATTCTTACTCAAAAAACATAATAATACAAAAATTACAACAATGCTTAACCAATCCCTTCTAAGGAAAAGGGTGGGAGACTTTATAGGAAATCAAATACTAACTAACTAACATCTCAATCTCTCATATTTAGGGAGAGTGTACTTATTAGAATCTATAAACTTGGAACAAAAGGAGTGACATGAAGTCCACTCGGCTCAACCATTAGTTTAATTTAATATTTTCCTAGTTTTACCATATGATTGGGCATGAAGACTAGTTTGATGTGATAAGAAGAAAAATGTCATTGTAATCTTTGTTATTGCATGGGAGAGAAGTTGAATCATGTTTTAAAGTGAAATTGAGTAGCCCTTTGTATCTTGGTTGTTTAGTATTGAAACTTGTAATGGGTTGGTGTTCCTCAGATTTTGCATTCCTAAACTTGTAAGGGTTTGTTTCTCCTAGAGTTGGTACTCTGAATGTAAGGGTTTGGTTCTCCTAGAGTTGGTTCTCTAAATTTTTCCAGTGAGGCCTAATATAAAATTTGTTTATAGCACAGTTTTTCACCGTTTAAGTGTTTTCCACTCAAACATTGGTGTCATGGTGTTGCATTTGTATCTTGGATCTCTTGGATAGCTTATCTAATTTTTTTAATACTATTATATGATCTACTGCATTTGATAATATCATTTTGTTAGATTTTTCATTATTAAAGAGCATCCTATTTTTATGGGTCATTGATTCATCCACCCCTCTTAGTGATCCTAGTTTCCAACAAGTGGTAACAAATCCAAGTGCATTGTAGGGTCTTAACTACCTAAGGTTGATCTTGATATTGGAATACCCTTGGTAAGAAGTGCAAAAATAAAGTTTCTAAAAGGTCAAAAAATATACCTAAAAGGAAGATCTACCCAATTCAGATGTCAATAAGTCTTCTAAAATTTTTAATGCTAAAGAATGTCTTCCAAAAGTGTTTGATGAATCAAACTTCATGGAATTTTCTAATGATCAAGATACAAATGAAGAGAAATGAGTGATTGATCTTGAAGAAGAACTTGTTGCTGCTCTAGATGAGATCAAGGACCTTAAGCAAGAAACTCAAGGTTTGTATTTAAGAGATTATTAAGGTCTATAAAGTGATTGTACAAAATCATAGTGAAGCTAAAAATATTATTGAATTCCTATAAGTTTTATTGGTAGAAAGAAAAAGAGTTGAAGAGGAAATGAAAACTAGGTTAAAAGGGAAAGAAGAATTGTGTAATAAGTTATAAAATGAGATTATTTCCTTGAAAATAAGTTTAGAAGAGAGTTCCCGGTTAAAATATCAAACCTTGAAATAAAATTTGATTAACAACCTAAAAATAAAAGTTGAAGAGAACAATCAGATAACAGAGGTGAAAAAATCTGATTTAGAAGTCAAAACTATTGAGTGTCTCAAACTTGAAGAAGAAGTAGTTTCTTTGAGAAAGGAAGCTGAGAGATATAAATCTCAGTCTGAAAATATTCAGATGTTTGATAGTAGGAACAACATGCTAGATGAAATGTTGATAAGGTAAAGAAACTCCAAGGACCCTACCAGCTTAGGATGTGAGATAGGGAAAAAATCCATGGTTGAAGATGATTCTGAACGTGAAATAGTGTTTGCAACTATATATGGAAAGAGTTTTAAAGTTATAAAAACTCCAAGAAAGAAGATTTATCTTAGTCACCATGTTGCTCCTCCTAAGACTGGAGAAAAATAATAATCCATAAGATAAGATTGTTGATAAGAGACTATCCAAAGGCATCAACAAAGGAAGAAGTACAAATAGATTCACTAAATCTCCATCTACATGGAAACACCGAGCAATAAGGTACAATTCTTTATTTTTTTGTTATTATTATTTGTGTAATGAATATTGTCACAAATTCGTAACCTGTAGATTTTTTCATAAGAAATGGTCAGAATTTGCAAGTAGAAACTCCTTTATGAATCAATTATTTTACAATTTTCATAACTGTTAGGAATAACAGTCCACAAGACAACTGAGAGGGGGGGTGAATTAGTTGTGATATAGATTATTAAACTTTAAACTTTATAAACCAAAACTGAAATGTAAATGATAACACAGTAAATTCAAACATAATAACACAATACTTGTTGTCGAGGAAACCCTGTTAAAGGTAAAACCCTGGTGAGAATTAGCACCCACAAATAATATACTAAGAGTATAGTATCCCTGTTAAAAGATTTAGCATTGTTAGGAGTGTTAGTCAGAAAATGGAAGCACTCCCATTTTAAACTTGTTTAGCCTTTTGAGTAAGTGGTTTGGGGTCATGAAAAGCGTCTCTGATTGGGTTCCTGATCTTGACATGGCTTCCCCCCTGATCTGCCTTTCTAACCTCCACTTTCTGACCTAAATTCTACATTCTAGGTTGCTGACCTGTGATCCTGGGATCTGGGTATAGGGTCGACCTCCTAGGACAGGGTTGACCTCGGCCCTGTCCTAGGACAGGGCCGACCTTGACCCTGTCCCAGGGTCCAAATCCTGGGAATTTTCAATTTTCGAGATGTCTGTTTTCACAAAAAGTTTATTCCCACTTTCGGGTCGGCTGTTTCAGGTTCTGAATCGGTTGATTCCTAAATTGTATTTAATATAGGTCCTCTCCTAGGGGTAAAGGCTTTAATGGTGATTTAATTATCCTATATAGGCCTCCTTAGAATATTGTGCCCTAATTTCATATAAAAGGGAAGCTTTCTCTCTCATTTTCTCTAAGGACCATCAATAAAAATCATAAGGCAATTGAGAAGGATTTTCAAAGGTAATTCAAGCAAGATTTCAAGAAAGCATCCATCATTCTCAATCATCCATTTGCATGAAGGAGATCCATTGGAGGCCATTGAAGGATTCAAGCCACAAAGTGCCCTTTTGGTGATCTCTCCATCCATCTTCTTCCAAGCCCTTGTCAAGTTCAAGAACCCATTCAAGACTTGGTGTTGGAGATCTACAAGCAAGAGATTGAATACATCCTACCATTCTACATTCCATATTTTGAGGCATACTTGTGGATTCACAGATTCAAATCTGCCACAAGGACTTTGCAAGCAAGGTACAGGTTTGGGACTATAGATCTGAGACTAGATCTGGATACCCTTTTCAAATTTCTTTTGGACTGTGCGGATAGGGACACTTTCAGATCTGTGCAGGACAGGGTTGGAAAAAGTGGTACAGGGTCAACCTTTTTCATAAGCTGACATCGGAATGGAAAAATATTTCTGGGTTTTGTTCGTCTCTGCGTTTCAGTGCGAGATCAATTGTCAGCATTTCTAGAAACAGTCTATAGACCTTAGAAAATAGCAATCTTTGATCTACAATTTTGTAAGGTTGGTTCTTTCTCCTATCCTTTTCAATTACTGTCCTTAAACATATTCAATTTATCAATTAACAGAATTTAAGATCCCCTTTCTTGTCCTTTTTCCAAATAGTTGATTCACTTGTGCATTAACCCTTCTCTTTGGGTTGATCAAATTGGATCTTCTATTTGTACATTTGAGGGTGAAAGAAAGGGGCATCTTATCTTCTCCCTAATCACAATTACAATACACATTCAATATTTAATTTAATTTCAATTAAGTGTAAATGAAAAATAGGATTAAGGGAATCAATACACTCTAATCAAATTAAACAACAAATCAACCATCACCCCCCTTTATTCAATTTTTCATCTTTACAAGGAGCTTATTATAATATTAAAATACACAGTCCCTGTTAGGAGACATACCCTATTACGATTCAAGAAAAGTAGTAGGCTCACTACCCAGGCATACTGCGCAAAGAAGGTTAAATCCACCCTCAAGGATTCACAATCTGAACAAGTGTATATAGGAATATACAATCTAGTGAACTGTCTGATAGCAACTATCTTTGCTTGGTCAGTTCCAATGAAGTACTCCTATCACAAACTCTTCTCTACATCCAGCAGCAAAACAAGCCTCACAACTTTCACTTCTCTTCATTTTCAATCTCTTCCTCTACCACATATTTCCAAAAGAAAAGATCACTCGTATATACCCTATTACAATAATTCATTAGGTTGGCCAGTTAATCTTTCCTAATACACAAATAATTAATAAGGTCGGCCAATTAGGCTTTCCCAATATAAAAATAATTGTTTAACCCCTTGCTAAGATACACATGGTACCTATAACAAGTAAACATTAGATACAATCCATTAGTTATACTCCCAGATCTGCAATCCACGCTCACAATTCATATTACATGCTACATGTCTGAAGTCGGCTACCAAATAAGTCTCCTCCAGAATACACACCACAGCTGACATCACCAGAATGCTCACGCCAATAAAAAACAACCCAATATTCCATAATATGTCCACAGTCCTCCAGTAAGCTCGCTTCACCTAAAATATCTTTGCCAGTAAGATATGCCCAAAAAATAGAGACCTGCTCTGTCAAGCATCACAGTTACAGTCCAGAAACTAGTCTTCACCAAAATAACTGTAGCATCCTCAATATGTAATATAAATCCAAGTGACCTTAGGAATAAGGTCAAAAAACATCCTTCATCATATAACCAACTTCGATCATTCTGAAACATCTGTACAGTGTCTGTACACTTCTGCCAGTCAAGTAACCAGTCTATTATCTTCCACAGAAATATATGTTGACATCTGTGACAAAACATGAATATCAACAGCATGATCAGTACCCAAAATTGATATCATCCAACAATCTCCCCCTTTGGCATTGATGACAACATATGGGAAACTCCACCAACCCAAAATCAACTCAAAAATACTTTCTCCTCTCAATACAATATTCTCAACACAAATCTCTCCAAAATAGTAGGGATTTTCACATAGGTTCCCTCCCCCTTTGGCAGCAATGGCAAAGGGTGCCATAACTCATCTATAGCTTTTTCAAATATTCATGTCCAAATGTTCTCTAGTGTTCCTTCGATCACTTCCCCTGAGGAATAGATCCATACATCAAGTCCAAAAGATGATATAGCTCTGAAAGCCACTGGATTGATGCATATATGCATTAATTAATTATCACAATGAGGGGCTCTGACCCCAAGCATGATTCTGAGATACTCAAAAGCATCTTTTGGAAAAGGTTTTATAAATATATCTTCTATATGTTCCTTTGTGCTAATATATTCTAGTTTAATCTCTTTCTCTGCTACCTTCTCCCTCAAGAAATGACACTTAATATAAACATGTTTAGTCTTTGAATGAATTACAATATTCTTCGACATATTCATTGTGCTGGTGTTAACACAATGGATAACCACTGGTTCTTCAAAAATTATTCCAATGTCCTTCAACATTTGTTTCATCCAAACAACTTGTGTGCCATTTATTGTAGCAACAACATACTCTGATTTAGTAGTAGATTGAGCAATACAGTTCTATTTCTTTCTTAACCAAGGAACCAACATTTTCCCAAGGAAAAATGCACCACCACTAGTACTCTTTCTGTCATCCACATTACCTTGCCAATCAGCATCAGTATAAGCCTATAAAATAAAATCATCTGATTTTTCATACCATAATCCATATTTTGTTGTTCCTTTCAAATATCTAAAAATTCTTTTCATAGCAGCAAGATGTGTCTCTTTGGGATCTATTTGATACCTTGCCACAATACAAACTGCATTGATAATATCTAGTCTAGTGTGAGTTAGATATTGTAGACCATCAATTATAGATATGTATTTTGTTTGAACTACACTTTGAGTCTCATCATTACTAGTCAGTTTATTTCTAGTCACCATAGGTGTTCCAACAGGTTTACAATCTTCCATTCCAAACTTCTTCAACATTTCCTTAAGATACTTGGTCTGAGATACAAAAATGTCATTCTTACTCTGATTAATTTGCAAACCAAGAAAAAATTTCATTTCACCAATCATTGACATCTCAAATTCATTTTCCATTTCTTTAGAGAAATTCTTACTCATCTTATCATTTACTCCAAAAATTATATCATCAACAAAAACTTCTATGATTAAGATTTCATCTTCATCAATTCTTAAATATAAATTATTGTCTGCATTACCTTTTCTAAAACCAAGATGAAGTAGATACTTGTCCAGTCTTTCATACTATGCTCTCGGTGCTTGTTTCATTCCATACAGTTCTTTCTTCATCCTAAAAACCATGTCTTCATCCTCTGTCAAAGGAAATCCACCAGGTTTCTCAATGTAAACTTCTTCTTCTTCCAGATCACCATTCAAGAATGTTGATTTCACATCCATCTGATATACTTTAAAGTATTTGTGTGCAACATAAGAAAGAAATAATCTCACAACTTACAACCTAGAAACAAGAGAAAAAAATTTCTTCATAGTCTATGTCTTCTTGTTGTGAGTAGCCTTTACATACCAGTCTAGCCTTATTTCTTACCACTGTTCCTTCCTCATCCATCCTATTTCTGAAAACCCATTTTTTAACTATCACATTTTTGTTCTTAGGTCTTGGAACCAATTCCCAAGTATTTGTTTTCTTTATATGTTCAATTTATTCTTCCATAGCTTTAGTCCAACATTCATCTCTACATGCTTCAATAGTAGTCTTCGGTTCAACTTGAGAAATCAAAAAAAATTTATCTCTAACTCTAGCTCTAGTCATCATACCTTTATTTGCATCACCAATAATTTGATCTTCAGGATGGTTCTTCTTAATATATCTTGAAGTCTTTTGAGTCTCAGTAGCTTCAGTCACTTCCTCTTCAATTTCATTTTCAATTATCAAAGGTTCTTTAGGTTCAGTAGTGACCTCTTTCATCTCTGTAATCTGACCATAGTCAGACATTCTTTCCTAAATCTGAAACTTTGTATCTATCCTCACATTGGCACTTTCAAATAACTTCCTCAATCTCATATTTAAACATTTATATGCTTTACTCTTAGTAGAATAACCAAGAAAAATACCTCCATCACTTCTAGCATCAAACTTCCCTATCTAATCATCTCTTTTGATATAACATTTACTTCCAAATATTCTAAAATATTTTACAGTAGATGTATGATCAAACCATAATTCATAAGGAGTCTTACTTGTACCTTCTCTGATCAGAATTCTATTCAAGGTGTACACAGCAGTGCAAACTTCTTCTCTCCAATGAACATGTGACACATTTCCTTCCAGTAACATAGTCCTTGCAACATTTAATATAGTTATGTTTCTTCTTTTTGCTATCCCATTCTATTGTGGAATCCTAGGAGTTGATGTTTGTCTATATATTTCATGTTCTTCATAGTAGGTATTAAATAAATTTGATGTAAACTCTCCACCTCTGTTTGATCTCAAACATTTTATCTTCAAACTAGATTCATTCTCAACTTTTTCTTTAAATAACTTTAATTTGTCAAATGGTTCATATTTCTCTCTCAAATATGTAACCCACATCATTCTAGAAAAGTCATCAACAAAAATTATAAAGTACCTTTCACCATAATATGATCTTGTTCTTGTAGGACCACACAAATCTATATGCACCAGATCCAACTTCCCTTTTGCTGAATAAGATTTTCTTTTAAAAAATCTTATGGTCTGCTTCCCCATAACACACTCTCTACACATAGTGTTAGATGGATTTACAATCTTAGTTATATCTCTCACAACATTACTCATACTTGCCTTCACAATGTTATCAAACTTAACATGACAAAATATTATATGCCATAGCCAACTGTCATCAACCCTCACAATAAAATTAGTAGCTTCAGATGTATTCAATTCAAATACATTACCTCTAGATTTAGTACCAGATGTGATCAAATATCCTGATTTACTTCTGATAGAGCATTTCCCATTAATTAATTTCAACTGATAACCTTTGTCCATTAACTATCCAACACTCAACAGATTATTCTTAAGTCCATCAACAAGTGATACATTTTCAGTATTTGTCTCTCCATCCAGAGAAATAGATCCTACTCCAACAATAAGTTTAGGAGTATTGTCACCAAATAAAAAAACACCACCATAATATATTTTCAAACTCACAAATTTGTTTTTATATCCAGTCATATGATGTAAACAACCACTATTTATAACCCATTCAGATTTATTTTCAACATGAGATACTAAGGCTTTTTCCTCATGTATAGGTTCATCATCCTTTATAGAAATAAATCCAATTTTATCATAGTCACCATCATCATCAGAAATACTCTCACTATCATAATAACATTCCTTGTCTTTAGGATACTTCAATTTTTAAAACTTAGGTTTATGCTTAGGAACCCTTGGAGGACATCTAGATGCAAAATGACCAATCTTGTTACATGAGAAACATTTCAAAGGTAATTTGCCTTCAAATTTACCCTTACCTCTCTTCTCTCTTCTAGTGATGCTACCACTTCATCTAGATTTCTTTATTCCTCCTGTATTTGTTCCCATTCCTCAGCATAGTCTCCAATCTCTTCTCTTAGGTCACAATTACCGGTGCTCGCAATTCCAGATAAGGTCTTTTTGTTCTTATGCACAGCTGCCTTGTATGCTGACTCAACTTTACGTAAAGTATCTCCCAATTCTGTGGCCTCAAAATTAGTTATCTTTCCAATAAAAATCTCTCTAGTGAAGTTTAGTGTCAAAGGTATAATCTCCTCTATAGTGTGTACTTTGGTTCTATATGCAAGTGTCAAAGATATGAGTATCTTTGCAATCACTTCTTCCTCACTATAAGTACCTCTAGAGTTTCTAATGCTAGTAACCACTTCAGTAATTCTCTATCCATATGCCCTAATGTTCTCATCTTCAGTGATTCCATCTTTGTCTTCTAGTTCTGTAGCTCTGCCTATTTTATAAACTTATCTCCTTCATACAGTGCCTCCAATCTTGTCCAGATCTCATGTGCAGAATCCAGGTCTTTTACTTCAGTAAATTCACCTTTAGAAAGTGCGTTGATCAATGATTCCCTTGCAACCATATTACATTAAAATAGTTTTTTTTAATCTTCAGTATCCTTCTCTATTTCATCCTCAGATGCTATATTCTCATCCTTCTTTGTGATCATCTAGTAGTCAAGTCTTAAACATAGAAAATGTGTTCTCATCTTGTTCTTCCAACTGTCAAAGTTTTCAGGATCAAATTTCAGACTATCCTTCCTATAGTAAGACATCTTCAGGATCACCTCAAGTTGTTAAGCTTTCTCTCTAAGGACCAGTAGCTCTAATACCAATTGTGAGGAATAATAGTCCACAAGAGAACTGAGAGGGGGGTGAATCAGTTGTAATATAGATTATTAAACTTTAAACTTTATAAACTAAAACTACAATGCAAATGATAACACAGTAAATGTCAACACAATAACACAATACTTGTTGTCAAGGAAACCCTATTAAAGTTAAAACCCCAGTGGGAATTATCACCCACAAATAATTTACTGAGAGTATAGTATCCATGTTAAAAGATTTATCCCTATTAGGAGCTTATTACAACATTACCGTACACATTCCTTGTTAGGAAACATACCCTGTTAGGAGTCAAGAAAAGTAGTAGGCTCACTGCCCAGGCATACTTCCCAAAGAAGGTTAAAGCCACCCTCAAGGATTCACAGTCTGAACAAGTGTATATAAGAATATACAATCCAGTGAACTGTCTGATAACAACTGTCTTTGCTTGGTCAATTCCAATGAAGCACTCTTATCACAAACTCTTCTCTACATCCAGCACCAAAACAAGCCTCGCAGCTTTCACTTCTCTTCCTTTTCAATCTCTTCATCTACCACATATTTCAAAAATAAAAGATTACTCATATATACCCTTTTACAATTATTCATTAGGTCAGCCAGTTAAGCTTTCCTAATACACAAATAATTAATTAGGTCGGCCAACTAGGATTTCCCAATAAAAAATAATTGTTTAACACCTTGCTAAGATACACATGGTACCTATAACAAGTAAACATCAAATACAATCCATCATTTATACTCCCAAATCTGCAATCCATTCTCAAAATTCATATTACACGCTACATGTATGAAGTCGGTCACCAAATAGGTCTCCTCCAGAATCAAGGCCACATCTGACATCACCAGAATGCTCACACCAATTGAACACATTCCAAAATATGTCCACAGTCCTTCAGTAAGCTCACTTCACCTAAAATATCTTCACTAATAAGATATACCCAAAACATAGAGACCTGCTCTATCAAGCATCACAGTTACAGTCCAGAAACCAGTCTTCACCAAAACAACTGTAACATCCTCAATATGTAACATAAAGCCAAGCGACCTTAGGAATAAGGTCAACACACATCCTTCATCATATTACCAACTTTGATTGTTCTGAAACATCCGTACAGTGTCTGTACAATTCTTCCAATCAAGTAACCAACCTGTTCTCTTCCACAAAAATATATGTTGACATCAGTGAAAAAACATGAATATCAAAAGCATGATCAGTACCCAAAACTATATCATCCAACAATAACTTTGGTTGTAAGGCTACCAATAACAGAGCTTTTACTTGAAGGCCTGAAAAGTTAGTTAAAGGAGGGATTGTTCTGAGAAATATTAATATAAGATGTTATAATTATAACCATTTTGGACATAGAGAATATTCTTGCAGGCTTGGTATTAAAGAACCACATAGAAATCACAAAAAGATGTTGAAAACCCTATTTAAACAGAAGAAATAATTTGAAAAAGTTTGGGTAAGAAAACAAGACCTAGGGAAGAAAGAATTTGTACTTGTGCATAATGGACAAAAGACATCAATGATGGCATGAAATTAGGGGGAGTATAATGCATTTATTTCTCATCTTAGCCCTATATTAAAACAAAGAGAGAAAAGAGTTATATTGTCTTGCGAAACAAAAAGATACATTAAGATATTGAAAATAGAATGATAAAGAGAAGATATTGTGAAATACCTAAATGTATTGCAGTTTAACTAATGGCAAACAAGTATGCATTGTCAGAAAGGGATCTAAATGTCTTTTTGGAAGAAACACTCTTGTTATAGAGATTATATAAATGTAGTATTGATGCAGGAGCATCCTGGGTGTAAGGGCAATCTTGCATCACCCAAAAATATGTGTTTTCTATTCAATAAGGGCTATTTCGTACAAAGATGCTATTTTTGGAAACTTTCTATTTTTAGTAAGTTGGCCTTTTGAACTCGGAATGCTCTAAATTTTTAGGTGAAGGTTCATCTTAGTCATATAAGCATGCCAATTGAATTTCATTGCCAGATCATCTGTATTGGCAAAGTTATTAAGGATTTACTGTTGAGATTTTAGGGTGCAAAACCTTTGAGCTCAATTTTTAGGACCTTAGAGGCTCCAGATCGAGGTCAAACCCC
>MU225246.1:878181-900520 GCA_018584345.1 Thuja plicata
AGTTCTGGGTGGTTATTTGAGGCTTTGTCCTACAAATTATTGTAAGGGATGCCCATGTGGCTTTTGATATTGTAATTCTGAAGTTTGTAATTCTACATTTGTGGAGCCAATAAGAAGCCAATTTTCTATTCTTGCAAATTTTTTTTGTTTCTCTCTGTTTCTGTTGTGTACTTGTGGTGTTAAGGGGAGTCCCCTTCATCAAGTGGTATCAGAGAGAGAATTTCCTGAGTGTGTAGATAGATTGCTGACTATGAGACAGTTTGCACCAAGACCGTGGTTAGGGTTTCAGCGACAAGTACAAAAATTCCTCCACGAAGGGAGCATGGTGGAAGAGCCGAAGGTGTGCCACCTGAGGTTAGAGCCCTCCAGAGAAAAGTACAAGCATTGCAGGAAGAGATTAGCAAAGGCATGAATCTTGTCGTAAGAGAGGAAAGTGAGGATGCAGCCGAAGTAGAAGGAGATTTTGATCAGGAAGGCAAAATTCTTAACCAAGAGGAGAAAAGGCTTTTCTGGGCCATTTCCAAGATTGGCAAAAGGCCTAAGCTTGATGTTCCCACATTTTTGAGAAATCTTAACCCAAAAGAGTTGATCGATTGGATCAATGAAATAGAAGAATATTTTGAGTATGAAGATATTGAGCATCCTGATAGGGTCAAATTTGCGAAGGCCCGACTGAAGGGTCACGCGAAGATCTGGTGGTAGGAGATTCAGTTGGAGAGAAATAGAAGAGGAAAGGAAAAAATCACAAGATGGGATTGGATGGTGGATAAATTAAAGTGACAGTTCATTCTTGTTGATTATGAGCTTGATCTACTAAAGAAAATGCAAGGTTTGAAGCAAGCAGGGAAATCTGTCTAGGAGTTTACAGAGGAGTTCTATCGAATCCTCATCAGAACAGGCCATGCGAAAGCTAACAAGGAGAAAGTTGTCTGTTACCTTAATGGGTTGAGGCCGAGCATTCAGGAGGAGTTGAATCTGATCCGAATGAATAGTATTGAAGAGGCCTACCACTTTTCCCTAAAGGTAGAGGAAAAGTTGAACAAGAAGTTTGAAAGCAGGCAAAGCGGAAGAGGTAGTGGTGGAAGATCTGGTGGACGATCTTATGGAGGCCGAAATGAAGATCAAAAAAAGAAGGATGAGGCCAGTAGTAGTCAAGGTTAGAGGGGAAATAATTTCAATCAAAATAATAGAGATCAAAGAGGAAGAGGATGAGGAAAAGGATCAGGAAGAGGAGGCTTCCGCGGAACATGTTTTCACTATGGAGAAGAAGGTCATAGGGCATATGAATGTCCTCAACGCCAAGGAAGGGCAGATAGGAGAAATGAAGACCAGGCTAGAGTTGCACATGTGTATGAAGATGAAAAATCATCTCATTCTAAAGTTTGTAATTCCACATTTGTGGAGCCAATAAGAAGCCAATTTTCTGTTCTTGCAAATTTTTTTTGTTTCTCTCTGTTTCTGTTGTGTACTTGTGGTATTAAGGGGAGTCCCCTTCATCAAGTATTAAGATCATTGTTTAATTAAAGAGATGCAACATAGATAAGATTTAATAGTCATTTCACAATGAAGGAGTATTCATTTGCAGTCAAAGGATTATTAAGTGAAGGCTAATAGTTAGAGGTTTCAGTCTGAGCCTACATATGACAACAAATGCACTCATCATTTAATAATAATGTCACTTACACAGAAAAAATTATTCAAGAAGTAACATGAGGAAAAAGATTCTAAGATTATCTTGATAAGGACATAGGTTTACACTATTGTTAGGTATTGTATAGAGATAAGCATAGTCATAAGGTGACGATGTGAGAAACAACAAAAACAATTATCAAAGGAAAGATTTGTTATGAAACTTAGATGATGTTTTTGTTGTATAGAGATGAATATGATAGTCATTGATGTAGAATTATTGATATTATTGATGCAAGATGAAAGTGATAATAATATATCAATAAAGCACAAATCAAAGGTATGGCTTAATGCATACATAATGATTTCCAAGATGTGTGTGTGTGTGTGTGTGTGTAACACAATAGTGATATATTTCAAAAGGATAGGTTGTACATTTGAGACATAATTGGACTATATATAGAAAAGCTTATCAATTGAGAACTGGGAAGATTTCTTATTTTATTTTAAAAGGATAGGTTGTACATTTGAGACAGATTTGGAGTACATATTGAAAATTTTATCAATTGAGAACCAGGAAGATTTCATATTTTGGAATGTTTGGAAAGAATGTCTTGGTAGATTCAAGAACAAGGTGTAATGGAAGAAACAAATGATTAAGAAGATATAGGATGAAGTGAAGGTGTTGTCATTAATGCTAGTGTATCAAATAGAGATCAGAGGTTTATTTGTTATGTAACTTGTTCAAATAATTACAATGACGTATAAGGATTCATGAATGTTAAAAGTATGTGTCATTAAAAATGAAAACACGTGATTCTAAATGTTTCCATCATACAGAGAAATGATTTTATTAATAGGACAGTCAGAAGGGTATGTAAGGTGAGTGATATAATATTATGAACAAATATATTAGAGAGAGACTCATACTAATGACAATGACAAGAGCGTTCAAGGACAAACATACTATTCATCGATGTAGAAATGTTTTTATATCAAGAGCATGATATAAAGGTGATTATGAATAATAAAAATAAGTACTATTGAAAAGTATAAGGATAATGAATGCATTCATAAATTAATGGAACAGGGTGACATAGAAAGGACATCAATATGGTATCATTTTTATTATGATAGCATGCATAGAAGTCTCATGGTATGAGTTGTACATATGTTGTCAAGTACAGAAGTAGTTAACAAAAAAATTATTGATATTGTATGTTGACTTCAAAAAGATAGTAGACTTGTATGCTGTGATAATGGATCAGAGAGTCTACAATACAAGATTCCACATTTTTATGACAAAAATCAACATGTTAAATTTCCTTTATTTCCTTCCACCCATGCACGAGGAAGATCATAAACAAGTAGTCTTGTGAATAAAATCATATCAATAAATAAAAAGAGTACTTTGATTGTTGTGAAAAATACTCCTCTCTTGGGATATAAAAGGATTTTTCTAATGATCAAAGTGTAATGATTGTAAGATACAATGATCAATGATGTGCATAAGACATCAAGGCAATAGAAAAATGTCTTCAAAAGATCAATAACAATAATGCAAATGACTGTGAAGATACTAAATACATTCAAAGATGAGAAGTTAACAAAGGGATTGTGTGAACAATACAGTGGCATAATGAAAAACATTGTAAAAGAAATCAAGGAAGAAATCTTGAGGATACAATAGAAGAAATGTTTAAAAATTAGAGTTTTAACACTCAATGGGAGCATGTGTATCCATGTTATATACAATAATTTTTGTGATGATCGTGGTAATCTTGTCGATGTTGCAAATGATAATTATATTGTATTATAGGTTTTTTAGACATAAAGGTTAGCATAACATCTGGATAATGCATCTATAATGCATAGTAAAAAATAAACAAGAGATTATCTCAAAGAAGATTCAAGGTGTTGAAGGTTCACATTTGAAGGAATATAAATCTATTCAAATAATCAGGGTATAGTTAACAAGAAGATATACAGTGTAATGGGGATATGGAGGACATAAAGATTCACCTTTATTATGATACAAAATTCACAGTTCTAGATGGCGGTAATTGTGTGATAATAAGGATTTTTTTTACCAAGGTATAGCAATCAAGGATTTAGTCTGGTATTGTAGAGAATATTTTTATTTGTTTGTCATTGATACTTTTTGCAAGGTTGCTCAATAGAGGTGTTACTGAAAATCGTCAAAGTAGAAGTTGTATATAACGCCCAATTAGTGAAGACATGATTTTTTATAAGGAGTACAAGATGTCAAATATTTTAAAACAAAAAGATCAGTATTATTCATTTTCATAGAGCAGGATGACAAGAATTTATTGAGTTGAATTATCTTAAACAAGTATCGTAGGGTGTTTATAATTGCAAAGCAGTCAATGTGAATTGACTAGGTATGTCAGATAAAAGTGAAAATATCATGAGAAATGAGGAAGCTTTCAAAATAGTGACTTGATGATTACAAATGTATTGAGAAGAGGATAAACAAAGGATTGGATAACTATGGTGGATTGATGTAATTATACAAGAGGAAAAAATTTGGTATATAGTATGGATTAGTTGATGGATTGTGACTTAATAGTTTTATACATTGAAGAGATTTGAAATTTTCTTAATTGGTGAAGAAAAGGATGTTAATACAACCAGATTATGCAATACAAAGGTCACATTAAGTGAGAAGTAAACATATAGAGTTGAAGTGTTTCAATTTAATTACAATGAATACAGGAAGTGTAGTCCATTTATAAGTACAATATCTTAACGAGAAGTTGTAGTAGTAGTAGCAGTACAACAAATAGAAACGAGGACAACAACATGTGTAAAGGTAACACAAATTTGCATTTGTTGAGTTTGTTTAGACACATGTAAATTGTGCATAATATGAAAAATAGTTGATACAACATGTTGATCAAGGAAAAAATTTCTAACATTAGTATTAAAGTGACGATTATGTGTATATTTATCCTATTTTCTAATGATTAGTGCGTAGACATTTGTAGGTGTTTAAGATAAGTGGTAAAGTTTACCAATAATTGAATGTGCAAGTTGTCGTGAAGATATTTGTACTTATATTACTTATTCAGACATGGGTATTTTGTGTTTCAAAAGATTAAATAACTATTAGGATTCAATAATACTGAGAGGGGGGTGAATAAGTATTACAACACTTTAATATCAAACTTAACCAATTCAAACTTAACCATGCAATTACTAAAATAAAGAGAGCATACACATAAATTACACAACTCATAACACCATGATTTGTTAATGAGGAAACTTTGGCCAAGGGAAATCCTCGGTGGGGATGATACCCATAAATATTGCACTAAGAGTATAATGTCCCTATTAGGAGACCTAGCCTTGTTAGGAGTTGAATATTACATTAGTATAAATCCCTCTTAAAGGATAGAAACCTTGTTAGGGGTAATATAAGGAGATCATTGATCATACAATGATTTATCACAAAATTAACTTTAAAATCATATTTTATGCTTAAGTAGTCCCAATTATAGCTCACAACATCCTCTGTCTGATTCTGACATCACAATGCATTTGTTCATCACACCCAGATCTTTGCATCTCAAAAAATCTTCATATATATACTTGATCCCATAACCTTTCCAGTCGGTGATTGTATATCCACAAAGGTAGGATAGGACCCCAAAAAAATCCAAGATAGTAGGTCTGGAATCCACACTTTACTCCCTTAAACATTGTGACCACTCATATGCCCCATTATACTGCTATACTATCTTCACGTAACCAAATCAAGTTGTAACTCTCTCTAGTCAAATTCAAAATACAAGTGACCTTAACTAAAGGTCTACTACATCCCATAATACATTCCTCTAAGCTCGCATGACTTAGTTCTTCACATACTCTTCTCGTGAGGAAAAATTGTACCACTATACCCTTTCAATTGCTTCCTGGACTTAGTTATTTTTCCAAACTGAATATCCAAAATTGGATTGTACTCCAAGAGACCATGTCAATAACTAGTGTTTCCATAAATAAAAACCTCTATTCTATACTCATCAGGCCACTTGCCCACAATCTCCCCCTTTGGCATTAATGGAAACACTTAGTGAAAATTGACTAAGTGCCAAATGCCAAACTACTAACTATACAGTTTTCATACTTATTACTCCCCCTTTCACATCAATGGAAAATGTATACTAGGAAATTTAACTATATAAATAGCCAATAATGTAGAGTTTCTCACCAAAAAAATCATACCATATGAAGTATATCATGGAAAGAGGTTTCCAAGATCTTTACATCTGCATCCCATTTCTTCTCCAAGGTCTAACTAACTTGAATAAGGCCATTCAATGCAAAGGATGAGATATCAGCATCCTTCAGTACTGTAGGAAGAGCTCCATCAAGAGACTTCTTTGTTGTCTCCATGTCCTCAAGGTGTTTCTCCAAAATTGATAATTTATAAGTAAGCATACTCCTCAACATAGAAAATATCCCCAACACTCTTGACTTCTCAGTTTATAGCAAACTGATCTTGTCCAATAACTTGGATACTTCATTATCGATCTCTTTAACATATTGTGAGGAGGACCCATAATTCTTCGCCAAGTAATCCAATGTCTTCTCATCATTATGTATTATATCCACCATATTTTGTACATGTCTAGAAGATTTTATGCAGTAGTTGTATATCTTCTTCCCATGCTCGATGCAAGACCTAATACTAGAGATAGAAGTGTCTAATATGTTGAAATCCAACTTTAATGACTAGCATATCTCATTTAACTTCTTCGTCATGTATTCTCTCTCAACCTTCATGGCTACGACCTTCTCCAAAGAAGTAAAGTGAACATCAAATTCATCAAGGACTTTGTTCAGGTAATCCATTGTATCATTTACCTGAAAGGTAAAAGATATGGGTAGAATATGTTGATTCTATCTACTGCTCTATCCAATACCTTTGTCTTTTTCTATATCCTCTATTCTGATCTCTCCTTAGCCTTAGCAAAGGCTATGAATGACAACTTCATTAATTAATCCTCATCCATGACATCAACATTAGTATTTAGAGGTTTATTATCACTTTCCAATAGTAGAGTTGAAGAAACAGGAATGTATACATTTTTTTCTTGCTCAGCTTCAACCTTCATTTTTGGATTCCTTTACCTCAACCATACTTTCCTTAAGCTCTTTCTTAGTGACTTGATCTTCTTCCTCAATAGCTTCTTTCATTTCTTCTCGAGTCAATGTGACAAGATCTATATTGAATGTACTATGCTCATTGATGCCATCTAACTTAGTAACATTATCAATATTCCCTTGAAAAGGATTACCAATATCATGTGAAGTGTCCAAAGACAAAGGCACACCTGCTACATAGAAGTTTGGTTTCTTAATTGTACTGTAAAATTGGTTATTATCACCTTCATCCTTAGATGATTTAATATGAACCTATGCACACTTAGAAGACACTCCAATCACAATGGTTTTGGGATTATTATCCTTGGGCTTAGGAGGTGAAGTCTTATCTGGTTCACCTTCCATTATTACTTTATCAATATCCTTGTATGTTTCCTCTATCACTTCATCATACTTTCTCCCCATAATATTTTTCAGTCTTGTTTTTACTTTCAGCATGGGGCTTAATGACATTCATTATCCTATCATGTTCGTTAAATGAAATAACAGGTAGCAATTTTTCAATGGATTTCTCCCTTATATGTTCATCTTCTTTAAGTGTTAACTGCTTCCTTACTTCTAATTTATCATATAAGTCCTTAGGAATACTACCTTCAAGTTCAAGTAGATTCTTTTTAAACACTAGCATGTGATTAATGACAATATCGTTAATTGGAATTTTATCATTTTCATCATACTTCTTATAGTATTTAGGAAATTTACTCAAATTCCCTTGCTCAACTATTCTCTTTTACAACATCTTCAGATCATGTTTCCAAAGTTGTCTCAAAGCTGGTTTATCTTGTGTTATCACTTTGGTTTTCTTCTCAGTTTTCTCCTCTTCAATCTTATTTTCTTCTTTATTCTCCACTCTTGTCCTCTGCCTTTTATGAGGTGAATTTTTTTTAGATGATCTTGTTCTCCTTATAGGAATCTCTACTTCCTTCTCAGTCTTAGTCATGCTTGTTCTCAGTGATGACCTTTTGGGTGGTGTAGGGGTGGTATTAGGTACAACAACCATAGTAGGAGGTGAGTTAATAACATCTACAACTTTAGGAGGTGGAAGGATTGTAGGAGAAGTGCTCGCCAACCTAGAAGCTCCTTCTGTTATCTTCTTTCTTACCTCTTTCATCTCATCTCGGCTTATACCTGCCTTCTCTACAAAATTATCAGCCATTTTCTCAATCTTTATTTTCCTTACTGCCCTAGTTTTCTCATCTCTGATTTTGGCAGAATTTTCTTCATAAGTGCCCCATCTTTCTTCAGTAGGATCAGTCTCAAAAGATAGAACATGTTCTACATGAATAGTGATAAATTTTGCATTGACTTCATAACCGATAGGGTAATTCCATTTCTTCCTAGGTTCTACTGCTTCAAAACATACACAATCACTTTCAACCATGAAACAGATTTTATCTTTGTACTTCTCAATCACTACTTTAGGAATTCTCTTTCTTTTCTTCATTTCCCGTTGAATAATATTGAACATCCCAAAGATTTATCCATCTACCCATTTATTGTTTTGTCTTCTATAACTGTTACTCACTTGAATAGTTGTGGGTTCACAGTCTTTCCATGCCCTAGGGTGCATTCTAGGAAACTTGTGTACAATATGAATGTAGATATGTATCAGTAGTGATCCAAACCTGAATGCTTTTGTTTTGTGTCACTTGAATTGCTTTACATTCTCCAAGAATTGATGTCTCAATACTTCACACAAGTTGTATTGAGTTTTTTCCTTCGCCATCTTATATGCCATTGTAATTACACCCATGGAAACAAAATTAGGTCAGCTTCTATAATAAAGTTTGTATCCCAAAATCATTGAAATAATCTCACATCTTTTTAAAAGATGTCGTCAATTTTCATTTCCCTCATATCCCATTTATAATATGTTTGGGTTTCTACTTGCTTCTTTGTGTTCTTCTCGACAGTAGGGATAATGTCAGTATTATCCAATCTAGTCATATCATGAATCAACTCACTAGAAATCTTAACATGTTTCTCTCTTATCCATAGAAACTGGTCATGGACTCTGTTAAGAACAATCTTGATCCAATCTTCCTCATCGAACTCATAGAGTTCCACCATTCACATGATGCTAAGATTTTGTAAATGGGTGAACTCATCCTTCCAAGTTCCATCATCCTTTATTATTGTAATCACATAAAAATGGTCATCTGAACCCTAGACCCCCAATTGAAACAATTAATCAAGAAACCCTAATCTTGATAAACCCTAAGCCCTAAATCAAATAAGCAATTTCTCAATCTATCAAATTCAAACTGATCTGACCTAAACCCTAGGTCCCAATCGATCATCTTACTTGATTAATTAATTAATTCCTGAAATCACAAAACACTGGCAAATAAAACTTATGTTAATTATTTAATTGATATTCTGATATATTAATTAAATAAAATTACAAATTTGTCAATTAAATAAAAAAGAGAATTAAATTAATTAATAAAAACAAATATGCATTCAAAATCATTTAAATTATTAAAAATGCATATGAAATCATCAAATCTAGTTAACGAATTATCAAATTGGAAATAATATAGTTCCACTCAGTTAACTTATTCTCCACTATATATCATTTTGGAAACAAAGTTGTTAACTGAAAATGATTTTGGAAGTTTCCAAAAAGACTGATTAGTCAGTTCAGTCAACTAAATCTTTTGACCAATCAAATTGCTTGTACATGGATTGTGCTTCTTCAATCAAATCTGAGCCACTCTTTTCTTTCAATCTCGATCGTCGATTCGAGAGACATTTCTATAAACGAGAAATTATGTAATTTTTATGTTTTAGCATTTTTTTAGTTTTTGAAGCATTTATCATTTTTCAGCAATTATTTTTAGTTTATTTTTTAAGCATTGTAACTCATAATTTAGAGCACATTTCGATTTGGTGTTATTAAAATGAATATTTCACATTTCAATTTGGTTCTTTAAAACGAATCTCTAATTAGCTTGGATTAACCACAAACTGCATCTGCATAATCATTTATATTTCAAATCCTTCATTTAGAATAGTGTGTAGTCACTGGACTTTGTGATGACCTGAGAGAAAAGTCTATACTCCTGCCTACTAGAAGGAAATGGGTCAATGTTCATTAGTTTAGTTATTTATTGCATTTCAATTTTGTATTTTCTAACCCACTAACCACGTAAAGACTCATTGAAGTGTGTGTGTTTGCAGCTGCAAGTAGCCAAATTCACGCATACAATTATGTCCTTCATCTCTTTGAATATTTCAAAGTCCCCCAAAGTCTCATACTTGTAGTGTATTTATTCCCTAATATCTTCGACATGAAGCACGCTTTATGGGGTTTGTAAAAGCGCACCTTCGGGATCATCCTCTGTGGATTTGTAAGGGTGTTTCTTAAATTTATACTTTAGCCTCTCACTAACATCAAATATCAATAGTGTATCCATAGTAAACAAAGCTCTTAGAAGATCAAAATAGATTTTATTCAGTGAATTTTGATATGCACCCTCAGTGATCACATAATTGCTCAAGCTTCTTTGCTTGCTTCTCTGGTCTCCTTTAGTTCTTCTTGAATGGTGATCAAAATGTTTGAGATAATGAACTTATACTTTGCAATGTTCAAATTTACACATTTCTTGATGAACCAATAAGTCTGCAAAGATCCAGTCATCCATCTTTCTTGCGATTATCCAATATAATGTGTATAACCATGCGATCTCAAATAGAGACTCTGCACTCATCATATTATCTGTCCATAAGCTTGCATCAGCTTATTCTACATTCGAGGGGTTGGATAGATTATTTTTATATTTCTCCAAAGCTCCCCCTAAGGCCATGCTTGGCCATTTAGGTTGATGTAGCAACATCAGGTGAGGGTTCAATAGCGTCTACTGATTCTCCTTGAACCTTAGTCTCACTTAGTTCCTAATTCGCTTTACACACTTTACCATTGTCCTTGTTACCTTCCTTCACAAAAAGTTCGTCAAACTCATCCATGTATTATGTTAGGCTCTTACCAACATCGCCAATATTTTTCCTTATAACTATACATGGTGGTCTTTTGTTGTTGATAGCTCCATTATACCTACAAAACTTTGCTATATATCCTTGATTGTTACATTTATAGCATGTAGGAGATGATCTAATCCCATTAACTTGTTGTCTACAATACCTTGCAATGTGCCCAAACTTGTTACATTTTTAACATGTAATCTTAGTTGTTGATTCTTTTATGATGTAATCTTTTTTAGTGCTTGATTGATCAGGTTTTCTGCATTCTACCTTTTTGTACCCATATACATAAAAATTGAAACAATAACCAGAAAAAGACTTGTAAGGATTCTTACCTTTGCAATCTCTCTTCATGTGACCAACTTTGTTACATCTAAAGCATCTTCCTCTGAAGGGTCTAAACTTCTCTCTAGGTTCCTCTTGCTACATAGGTTTCACATATGTTTTGCCTTCAGATTATCTTTCTTGAAATTTAGAGCATTCAACTTCATCAAAACCAACTCTAGTCTTGTCACCTTTAGGATTTTGTTGTTCTAGATGTTCATCAATCTTGCTACTACTCGCATAAAGTTTCTCAATGTGTTTCTCTGCCTCAAGAAGTTCTCCTTTAATGCTGTGGTTATATTTTTCAAATTCTTAATATTTAATTTTGTAGCTATCAAGTTCCATTTGCATTTTTCCCATCTGAACATTACTAGTGTCTTTCAAAGTTTCGTCAAGTTTTCTCTTCTCTCCATTTAGCTTAGTCATATGAATGGTGGTAGTTTTATGTTCTTGTTTCAATGCTTACTTTTATTTTTCAAGCTAATTGATCAGATCTGATGAGTCATTTTCAGATTCCTCCTATATCTTTTCCACAAGTTCTTATTTTTTATTCCTAGAAAGTTTAAGCTTATCTTTGATCTTTTTGATATAGCCGTCAACTCTTCTCAGTTTGAATTGTAATTCATCATTATTATATTTTTCCTTATCCAGGTCTTCTAGTGCTACTTCAAAATTTTCTTTCAAATTACTTGAATCCATCTGGATCTCCCTCAAGTGGTTAGGCTTTCTCTCCAAGGGCCACAAGCTTTGATACCAATTGTTAGGATTAAGTAATCCTAAGAGGGGGGTGAATCAATATTACAATACTTTAATACCAAAATTAATCAATTCAAACTTAAACATGCAATTACTGAACTAAAGAGTTCACATACACATAAAGTACATAACTCATAACACTATGATTCATTAACAAGGAAACCCTGGCCAAGGGAAACACCTGGTGGGAATGATACCCATAAATATTACACTAAGAGTATAATTTCCATGTTAAGAGACCTAGTCCTATTAGGAGCTTAATATTACATTAGTAAAAATCCCTATTAAAGGATAGAAACCCTGTTCGGGGTAATACAAGGATCTCACTACTCATACAATGTAAAACTACCTTTCTAATGATTTATCACAAAATGAACTTCACAAGCATCTGTTATGCTTAAGTATTCCTAGTTATAGCTCACAACATCCTCTGTCTGATTTTGACATCACAATGCATATGTTCATCACACCCACATCTTCGCATCTCAAAACATCTTCATACATATACTCGATATCATAACCTTTCTAGTCGACTCACAAATATATCACAAAACGTGTCCAACACGTAATCAAATATCAAATACATAGTAAACAATCATATATCCACAAAGGTAGGGTAGGACCCAAACAAAACTTAAGGTAGCACCTCTAGAATCCACACATTACTCCCTTAAACCTTGTGACTGCTCATCTGCCCTTTTACATTACTATATTGTCTTCACATAGCCACATCAAGTTGTAACTCTCTCCAGTCAACTGAAAAATACAAGTGACCTTTATTGAAGGTCTACTATATCCCATAATACATTCCTCTAAGCTCGCATGATGTAGTTCTTCACATACTATGCTTGCTAGGCAAAAATCTGTCATTGTTCCCTGTCAACTGCTTCTTGGACTTAGTTATTTTTCCAAACAGAAGATCCAAAATTGGATTGTACTCCAAGAGACCATTCCAATAAGTAGTGTTTCCATAAATGACAACCTCTATTCTATACTCATCATCCCACTTTCCAACAATAACAAGTATTCCAAAGAGCAACTTATAATAATGAAAATTATCAAAATCACTTTATTAAGACAGGAGGAGTGACTAGATTCTCAAAACCCTTTGTACATTGATGTCAAAGGGGGAGAATGAAGTGGCATATGCAAAATAATGAAGAGTTTTCATCAATGAAGTGGAAAATGCAAAATCATGAAAAGTTTCCAGCAATGCCAAAGGAGGAGATGGTTGGCATGATTGACATGATAGGTGAAATTTTGTTAGCATTGATGTCAACTAGTCTAGAATTTAGTGCATTATCAAAGAGGGAGTCAATGGAGGTGATTGACAATGTGCTTAGTATAGGTTGGACATAGATGTCGATGATACAGTTGGTTGACAAGTTGGACAAGAGATTTTGATGATGTAGTGAGATCATAATGTGATTAGTACAAGTTGCAAATAGATGTTGATGATACAATTGGTTGTTAACAACTTATGTACTTGACAATATATGTACAACTCATACCAAGAGACTTCTATGCATGCTATCATAATAAAAAAGAGACCATATTGATATTTTTTTTGTGTCACTATATTCCATTAATTTCTAAATATATTCATTGTCTTTATACTTTTCAATAGTACTTATTTTTCTTATACATAGTCACCTTTACATCATGCTCTTGATATAAAAACACTTCTACATCGATGAATAGTATGTCCTTGAACGCTCTTGTCATTTTCATTAGTATGAGTCTCTCGCTAATATATTTGTTCATAAGATTATGTCACTCACCTTACATACCCTTCTGATCATCGTCTTAATCAATTAATTGCTTTGTATGATGGAAACATTTAGAATCATGTGTTTTCGTTTGTAATGACACATTCTTTTAATATATCATGAATAAGGCCTTATAGATCACTATAACTATTTGAACAAGTTGCATAAAAAACAAACCTGTGATCTGTATTTGAATCACTAGCATCAATGAAAACACCTTCACTTCATCCTCTATCTTCTTTATCATATGTTTCTTCTGTTACACCGTGTTCTTGAATCTACCAATACATTCTTGCCAAACTTCCCAAAATATGAAATCTTCCTGGTTCTCAATTGATAAGCTTTTCATTATGTACTCCAACTCTGTCTCAAATGTACAACCTATCCTTTTGAAATAAAATATGAAATATTCCTAGTTTTCAATTGATAAGCTTTTTAATTTATACTCCAATTATGTCTCAAATGTACAACCTATCCTTTTTAAATATATCACTATTGTGTTATATATGTAAATAAAAAGTAGTCTTGTATTTAAAATCACAACAATAAATAAAAAGAGTGTTTTGATTGTTGTGAAAAATACTCATGTCTTGGGATATAAAAGGATTTTTCTTGTGAGGGGAGTGTAATAATTGTAAGATACAATTATCAATGCTGTGCATAAGACATCAAAGCAGTATAATAATGTCTTCAAAAGATCAATAACAATAATGCAAATGACTGTGAACTGTGAAGATGATAAATACATTCAAAGATGACAAGTTAACAAAGGCATTGCGTGACCAATACAGTGACATAATGAAAAACATTGTAAAATAAATCAAGGAAGCAATCTTGAGGATACGATAGCAGAAATGTTTAACAAGTAGAGTTTTAACACTCAAGGGGAGAATGTGTATCCATGTTACATGCAATATTTTTTGTGATGATCATGGTAATCTTGTTGATGTTGCAGATGATAATTATATTTTATTGTAGGTTTTTCAGATATGAAGCTTAGCATAACATCTGGATAATGCATCTATAATGTATAATAAAAAAAAAACAAGAGATTATCTCAAAGAAGATTTAAGGTGTTGAAGGTTCACATTTGAAGGAATATCAAGCTATTCAAGTAATCAGGGTATAGTTAACAAGAAGATACACAGTATAATGAGGATATGGTGGACATGAAAATTCACATTTCGTAGGACAGTAAATGCATAATTCTAGATGGTGGTAGTTATGTGATAATAAGGATTCTGTTTACCAAGGTATAGCAATCAGAGATTTAGTCTGGCATTGTAAACAATGTTTTTATTTGTTCGTCATTAATAGATTTTGCAAGGTTGCTCAATAGAGGAGTTAATGAACATCGTCAAAGTAGCAGTTGTATATAATGTCCAATTAGTGAAGACATGGTTTTTTTATAAGTAGTACAAGATGTCAAAGATTTGAAAACAAAAAGAGCAGTGTTATTCATTGTCATAGAGGAGGCTGACAAGAATTCATTGAGTTGAAGTATCTTACAAGCATTGTGGGGTGCTTAAAATTGCAAAGCATTCAATGTGCACAGACTGTGTATCAGATAAAAGTGAAAATGTCATGAGACATGAGGAAGTTTTCAAAACAATGACTTGATGAATACAAATGTATTGAAAAGAAGATAAACAAAGGATTAGATAGCTATGATAGATTGATGTAATGCTACAAGAGGATAAAATTTTGTATATAGTATGGAGTAGTTGATGGATTTGTGACTTAATAGTTTTAGACATTGAAGAGATATGGCAATTTCTTAATTGGTGAAGCAAAGGATGTTAATACAACCAGATTATACAATACAAAGGTCACATTAAGTGATAAGTAAACATATAGAGTTGAAGTGTTAGAGTTTAAGTACAATGAATAGAGGAAGTGAAGTTCATTTATAAGTACAATATCTTGATGGGAAGTTGTAGTAGTAGTAGCAGTGCAACAAATATAAACTAGGACACGTTCAATCTGTGTAAAGATAACACAAATTTGCATTTGTTGAGTTTGTTTAGACACATGTAAATTTTACATCATATGGAAAATAGTTGATAGAACATGTTGATCAAGGAAAAACTTTCTAAAATCAATATTAAACAAATGATTATGTGTATATTTATCCTATTTTCTTATTATTAGTGTGTATATGTTTGTACGTGTTTAAGAAAGTGGTCGAGTTTACCAATAATTGAATGTACAAGTTTCCAGGAAGATATTTGTGCTTATATTATGTATTCAAACATGGGTAGTTTGTGTCTGACAAGATTACAAAACAAGTGTTCCAAAGAGAGGATAATAAGGATGAAAATTATCAAAATTCCTTTATTAAGATAGGGGAGTGACTGACTTCTCAACACCCTTTGTACATTGATGTCAAATGGGGAGAATGAAGTGGCAAATACAGAAGCGTGAAGAGTTTCCATAAATGAAGTGGAAAATGCAGAAGCATGAAAAGTTTCTATCAATGCCAAAGGAGGAGATTGTTGGCATGATTGACATGATAAGGTGAACTTTTGTTGGTATTGATGTCAACTAGTCCATAATTTAGTGCATTATCAAAGAGGAAGTCAATGGAGGTGATTGACAATGTGATTAGTATAGGTTGGACATAGATGTTGATGGTATAGTTGGTTGACAGCTTGGACAAGAGATGTTGATGATGTAGTGAGATGATAATGTGATTAGTACAAGTTTAAAATAGATGTTGATGATACAATTGGTGACATTGTTAGCTCACTACATCATCAAGTTCTCTCATCCAAATTGTCAACCAATTGTATCATCAACATTTATGTCCAAACTGTACTAATCATATTGGCATTCACCTTCATTTACACCCTCTTTGACAATGCACTAAACTATGAAGTAGTTATGTTGATGATAGTTGGTTGACAAGTTGGACAAGAGAGGTTGATGATGCAGTGAGATGTTGGCTATGTAGTTGGTTGACGATGGTCACCAAGATGTTTATACTAACCCAGATGTTGAAGTGTGATATGTTGATGATGTAATGAAAATTATCCTTGCCTTGATACTTATTACAAGGGTTGTGAGGAAGTGACATGATGTGTCCATCTCTATTAAAAGTTGGGTTGTTGCATAATAAGATGTATCACTTATATTGCTAATATGTATATTTGAGGTACTAATGCAAAAAATTTAAATGAGGTTTGATTCCTATCATTTAGGTGATAGGAACAACATAGTTGGTGATAGGAACCGAGCATTCAACAATAGGAACTCAATTACATGTAGTGTCGAATATAATTAATGTTAATCATTTTCCCAATTCCAAATATTGATATATTTTATGGGTGTGATATTATAAAGTTTAAAATATATTTGAATATCAATTGTCACACAAAGACCATGGGTAGTTGTTGATTTAGTACGATTATTGATTTAGTTTCATGAAAAATGATTATTCCAAACTGCTCGATGAAGTATGAAATAAGAGGTCATCTTGATAGTTGAGGGTTAGAGAGTGTGATGAATGGTAGGAGCCCTCTAAGGGAAAATAGTCTAGCATGACTTATTGGTTAATGGTTGTAGATTGAAATATCTTGTATTTGCTATTATATAAGTAAGTATTGATGAGTGTAAGAATTTGCCTAACGCAAAGAATGAAAATGCCAAGATCTAGAAGCTCAATAAATAGAATAAGAGAGACAAAAGATATGATCAAATGATTGATTCAATATTGATCAATAATAAAAATATAGTATCAATTAAGTATAATGTAGATATGCCTGAATATATAGGCAATACATGATAATTAAGAGTTCAATGCAAGAGATAACCTATCAAATAGAAAAGGTGTAATCACATGTCCATAAAAGGTGGATCATCTTCCATTGTACAATGAAGTATGTGCAAACATGTGCAATAATGAGAGGATGATAATGTGACAAGAACACTAAAGGTGGATCTCACACATAAAGCAGAAAGAGATAAAACCAACTCTGCCTAAAGTGGGATTTCTCCTACACCATGTGCTAAAATGGATTGAAAACTCCTAGGTGTCTCATATGCAAACTAATATGAATGCATTATCCTAAATAAACTTAAGTAAAGTTTAATTAGGAATAATTAATTACACCAAGACCCCCCTTAAGTGTAACTTAGGGGAATGCACTTAAAATCACAATGCTAGATGAAAATGCATGATGGGTCCCAATTACTAGGCCATGTTAGGTACCCATGTACAATATGAAAGTGCATAAGCAATGCGGTCTCTCATTAAGTAGAGAAAGAGGGAAAACCTCATGGGAAAAAACCTCCCCACAAAAGAGAGATGAAAACAAACAAGATGCATGATGGATGGAGTAATCAAGACCCCTTATTACAGCATACATCTGATAATCCTTAAAGGATCAGAAGTTTTCATTAGCATACAAGCAGACAGTTTTGGTCAGTTGGTCAGCATTCACCGAGCAACAGTGTTCACCAAGCACAGTGGTCACCAAAACATTCTGAACACCGAGTAGAGTATATCAACTGAGAAGAGTATATCAATTGAGCAGAGACATCACCAAGCACCAGTCTAACCGAGAGATAGTTTTAACATCGAGAAAAATGGATCTGAACTACACGTCAGCTAAAGCACTTTAGTCTTTAAAATATCTTTTTGCTTAGCTAGCTAACCATTTCTTGTGGATCAAGAAAAGCGTAAATGATGGATTTAATTAGTTTAACTGATTTTATTCATGTAAACTAGGAGATAAAGGTCAAGTTGTAAACCTTTGATCTTAGAGTTATTCAAGAAAAGTGTGAAACCTAATTAGGTCAAAACATTGTATAGATAGATGCATAATCAATCAAGAACATGATGATTGTAGCCACATAAGGACATCTATGGATCAGCCAAAGGTTTTCATGCAGAAGGATAGATAAAGAAGAATTCATTTATGAAGAACTACATTCCAGGATACCGAGCATAACAGAGGTATTATTCATCACAATAGGTGATAAACAATTTTGTGAACTTAATGGATCTGTAATCAGCAATTCAAGATTACAAGCTATCAGGTCATCTATATTTTTGTCTACTCTCCAACAATTGTAGCAAATAGAAAAAAATCCTTTAAGAAGGTGGACTTAATAGTCTTTATGTAAATCTCTTAATCGAGTGCACACATACATTGTGTTGCTGAAATATCTTAACCAAGTAGACTTAACAAGTCTGATATGTTACTCCTAAAAGGATAAGATCATCAGCAATGATCACAACTTGTAGCCCTAACATGCACCTTCCATTCTACAAATAGTGAAGCTTTGTGGGTTTCATCTTGTATCATCTTAAAATAGACGCACTTCATGTTGAGACCTTTTAGCCCTCCCTAGTAGGTTGTTTTGGTCTTGATTCAGAAACTTTCATGCTTCCATGGAGTTTCATGTGCTTATGTGCCTATTCTGCCCCTCTTTCTACCTTTTCTTTATGTTTCTGAGACTTGGGAACATTTCCCAAGGTCCTAACCCTCTGGGTCAAGGTAAACCTCGATCTTGACCCTAGGGTCCAGGGTCCTTGGGGTTGGGTCCCATTTTTGAGGTTTCGTCAAAATTTTATCTTTTCCCTCTTTGGGGCCACTATTTCTTGAGTTATGTGTTGAATTCTCAAATTAATATTTGAGGTGGACCTTTCTCGAGCTTTGTGTAAGATTCCTAATTTATTAGTTGAGATTAGTCTTCCTCAATTTTTGTGCCTAATGCTTAAATTAATTTGGGGTTGGCCTTACCTCGGACTTTGTGACAAGGCTCTTAACTAATTATTTTTATTTCTACCGTAAGGGTGGACCTCTTCTAGATTTTTGTGTCATGGTCCCTTAATTATGCCTAGACCTTAATTTAATTTCCTCTCCATGTGTACCTCTCTATAGTTTTGTGCCATGGACCCTTAATTATTGTTTCTTATGTTAGTAATTTCTAGGGTATAGGCCTAATTGGAATATAATTCTCCTATGTCGATCTCTCTAGAAGATTGTGCTCAAGATCACTATAAAAGAAGGGCTTTCCTCTCTCATTTTCCTCCTAAGAAATCTATTATTATCTCCTGGGAAATCCATTATTAGCTACAAGTTATCAAGCAATCTCAAGATCTCTCAAGCATTCAAGACTTCTACATTCTTCATCTTGCATTCTCAATTCAATTACATGAGCACATTTACTTCCATGGAGCCATGAATTGGAATGGTAGATCAAATTCATACTCTTCTACAAGGTTCAAACAACTTCAAGCATTCATCTTTGAGGATCCAGATTTGAATTCTCCACAAGGGTTTCTATACAAGCAAGGTGAATTTGTTCATTTTCTTTGTTCATTGCTGCAATTTCAATTATATTTTAAGGTTAATTCCAAAACTGGGGTTTGACCATGGAAAACCCCTCCCCCCCCCCAACAAACAAAACCATTTTTCTTGCAGGTATAGGTATGGAACAACAAATTACATAGCAGATTTGGATACCTTTTCAGCAAACTTTAAGGATCCGAGAACAAAATTTCCGTTGGAGCAGTGCAGGTCAAGGTCGACATAAAGGGTCAAGGTTGACCTATCATTTTCAGATATCTATAGTCTCTATTTTGGAAGTTGTAGAACATATTTGGATACCCTTTTTGGCAAAATTTGGGGATCTACAAACAGGATTTCCGTTGGAGCAGTGTAGGTCAAGGTCGACATTTTAGGGTACAATTGTGCCCCCGCATTTGGGTCAAGGTTGACCTGACTTAGAAAAGAAAAATATTTCTAGGTTTTTTAGATCTCATAGTTTTGGTTCAGGAATGTGGAAATCAACAGTTTCTGAGACCGTTTGACAAGGTTTTCAGAAGATTCTTTTTCGGAGATAAGAACTTTTTATTTCTTCATTCCATTATTTTTTGCAAACATTTCCAGATTTACATTCCTTATTGTTACAATTAAATGTAAGTGGTTAAATGTGGAATAGGGTCTCTTCTATGTGCAAATCCTCATTGTTCAAAACCCTATTTAAAGATCTCCATATATTTTCCACCTTACATTTTGGTGAACCCGCGATAGACAACTCTTTCTTTTTGGTGTTAGATTTGCATTTTATGTTAGGCCTTACATGCATATAAAAGTAGATCTCTTTTCTACTCTTACATTTATATTTCAAAAAAAAAATCACAAATTTCTTTAAAAATACAAAAAAATTTCCATTTTTCATGCTTGTAGTGCTACTTTGTGTTCAACATGTAAGATTTTTGTTTTGAATACTTTGATGAGGCTTTTATTGCAAAAGAGGATAGATCCCTTAATGTGGGACATGGTAGTGAGGATGGAAATTATTTGAATACAATCTCCATTGATCCTATTCCTATTTCATCCTCCTCCACAACCGCTTCAATTGACCTTTACCATAGGGTGTGTGCATGGTTACCTTCGTGTTCCACTATTTGCAACATTGATGCACCTAGAATATTATATCCTAAAACTTTATTAATAGTAAAAGGATGTCCTAGAATAACAATTAAGGGTAAACCTAGAGATCCTTTGGATTTCTTTGATAACACAGATTCTATTTCACATGTCTATCATACAAGGAATAACCCTCAGCCTACTGTTCCATCTTCTTTACCACCTTTTCAACCCATTCTTCCTCCTCCACCCCGTCTTCCTAGAAAGGATTATGATTTGATAAACCAATTGCGCAATAACCCTACCAAGATTTCTTTATGGGAGCTTCTTCAAACTTCACCTACCTACCATGAAGCCTTGAAAAAATCTCTAGCAACTCTTCCCACTCCACCTCCTAACCAAGAGAACATCAACTCCTTCTTACAGTGCATGCATGGTACATCGGGTCCTCCTGACATTGTATTTACTCAAAAGGATTTACCTTCTAAAGAAGTACATAATCAATATGGTGCTCTTATATTTGTTGTTACTATCAATAAGAGTATCATCCATAGGACCTTGATTGATAATGGATCTGGGCTTAATATTTGTAGTATGGACATGCTCAAAGTGATTAAAGCAAATCTTTCAACTATTCAACCTGAAAATGTTCCTATACGTGGCTTTGATAACATTGATAAGAAAAATTTGTGCATCATTCCCTTACCTATCAAAGTAGGTCCGATCATCCTAAATACTCCTTTTCATGTTATGCCTAAACCTCTTAATTATAACCTCCTTTTGGGTAGACCTTGGTTGCATGATATGCATGTTGTTCCTTCCACCCTTCACCGTAAAGTCAATTTTATTCACAACAACATGATATATACACTTCATGTGGATGATGCGCCAAATCCTTGTTTGAATATTCAAACACACAATATTCCTATTCCTTATAGAAATCCTTATTCCTCTAATGCTCTTCCTAGAGCTGATTAGGGAACCTTGGATTTTAATCCTACCTTTATTGGAGAGTATAAGGTTTTTGATCTTGATTTTATGAAGCAACAAAGAGAGTTTGAACAATGAGCCTTTTCTTCTACTTCTAATCCCTTTCTTAATAAATTTGTCTATGCTTCTACCCACTATGAATCTGTCAAACCTACTAATGATGACATACTAACTACTGAAGTTCCATTGACTCCTTCTGATATGGCTTCTTGTTATGGTCCTGGTTATCATTTACTAGTTAAACAAGGATTCCATGGTCAAGGATGTGGTAAGAATAAATAGGGAATTCAAATGCCCTTACAGAATGGGGGGCATGAG
>MU225246.1:900626-949629 GCA_018584345.1 Thuja plicata
ATGAAGGAATTTGACCAAGAAGTTCTTTTGCCTAAACTCCTTCATGCTAAGATGATTACTAGACCTAAACACAAAAAGAAACATAGTCCACACTTGAAGCCTCTTCCTTTTTGTTTGTATCATAGATTTCATGATCACTCTACTAATGAATGTCAAGCTTTACATTATAAGGTTAGGCAGCTCATTTATAGTAAAGTTATTTATATATCATGTGGTAATCAGCTGTATTTCAATCCTATTTTCTCTAAATAACATTTATGTTCCTATTATGAAGATCCACATTATGTAAACAATGTTAGCCTAATCCTTGGGGGCTCATTGTCTTGCATAGTATTTTGAGCAATATAATAGGTTCCCTTTCATCCTTGTTCCTACACTTGGGGGGCAAGGATGTCATCTCCTTCTTTTATGTCTTTCTGGGATCCACTTTTCCCTTGGTTAAGCAGTATATATCTATTATGTGATATCCAATCATACATGAAAATTTTGGTTTGCATTAAGGATCTATGTCCTTAATCATAACCTATTTCATTGTTTAACATTGGGTTTCCATAGTTGATAAATCTCTCACCTTGGAAACTGAATAGTGTGCTATCCCTCACAAGGGTTACTTTTTCACTTCTTGCATGATATCTCTTTGCATTTGTCCCTTACATGGCCTCATAGAAGCTGTGACCTCCTTAGCTTGGACTGGGTGTTGTCTATGGATATTGTCTTGATGTTGTTGAAGAAGGATTTATCCTTGTTCTTTTCTTTCCTTAACATGTCAAAATAGTATGTATATTGCCATCTTAAGGAGGGGGGCATATATACGGCCTCCCTCATTCTATATTTTGCATTTTTGCTCTAACCTTTTATTTTTCAGCATGCTAAATCCTCGGAAGGTAATGAACATAAGTTGCTAAATCATGAAGAGACTCATTTTACAAATATATTCCATGGTGATATGAGGATATCGATCCATGGGTACTTCGTAAAAGTTGTCAAAAGATGCACTACATACATGCACAAAATCGCCAGAAGGCACAACTTTATGGGGTGACTATCAAGTACTTTCTTAGTGGGCCATCCTATTCTTTTTGTGGTTCACAGTGAGATACACACATCTTACTAGGTGAGCTAGCCACTCCTCTCTCTTCTTTTCTCTCTATTGTTATGCTTTTGGATTTAACAAGGACTCAAGTTCATCGGGGGCTTGATGGATTGCTTGTATCCTTAATCATAATAGGGATTTTTTCTTCTATTCTTGTTCTACTTTACCAAGAGTCTACATTGAGCCCATACTCTTGCTAAAGTGGGGGCTAAATGTATCATCTTAAAATGGAAACACTGATGAACTATAACTGATTGAATGTTTGAAGATATTAAGTTGATGATCATGCAAGGCATTAAATCAGTTAATGTATTGTATTGTCATTGATGTCAACTTGATATAATATGTATAGTCATGGACATACTGCCAAAGACTTCAAAGAACCAATGAATCAAAGGCTATGCTTTCAGTAATGCATATAATTCAAGTATTCAAAAAGTGACTATATACATTGACGGCGTGCACACCGATGGAAAGAGTAAAAGAGAAAAGTCATGGTGTTACCCGATGAGTAAATGCACAGCATTACCGATGAGAAAAGTCATAGTGTTTCCCGACGCGCAAAGCACAGTGTAACCCGACAGACAAAATTATAGTGTTTCCTGACGAATAAGACAAGGACGGAGATCCCGAAGACAACTGAAGTCACACCGACAGAACAATCAATTATCATCGATGACTAACTGAAGTATTGACTGACAGAACAGAGAGTTCAGAAATGAAAAAATGCTTAGCTGTCAAGAGCTAAAAACAGACTTAACTAATACTTATCATTGTTTTAATTGACAAGATAAAGCCAGAGATAAGTAATGGATTTAAAGTTGCTTTGTCCAGTTCGCAAGAAGATCTCTTTGAGATTAAACTAGAGTTTTTCTTTAAATCTAATTGGCGAGAATTGTGGATCACACCAAGAATCAAGAAAGCCAAGAAACGGTGAAATTATGTCTATATAGAGACAACCTAATTCATTACAAAAGTGGTGAGGGAAAGTGAAAAGAGAATAGATGTTGGAGAGATTCTGAAGGAGAAGAAAGTCTTCATTCAGACCTGATCAAGAAGCTAAAGAAAGAGCTATACTTTGCAGACACCGACGAATAGTGGAACAGCATCACAGAGCAGAATAGTGTGGATCGAAGGTATTGAATTGATTATATTAATCAGAGAGGTAATGCACTTGTGCGTGATAAAAGTGTCCTTCTCACTTAGAAGTACACTTCAACATATTCATTTTACTTTAGTTGCATACAGGAATGAATATGGATTCATTCATCCTGCATGTCTGAAAGAGTCGACCTGTTGCCTTCTAGAAGGTAGGAGTATGAGCTTGCTCTCAAATTATTGCAAGCTCGGAGACTATACACTAACCTAAATGAAGGATTTAGAGCTATATGATTGATTAAACTAAATGCAAATGCAAATGCAAATTGTTATTAATTCAAGCTACTTAGAATTCAGTTTTAGAACACCAATTGAAATGTGAGATATTCAATTTTAAAGCCAAATTGAAAGTGTGCTCTAAATTTATGTTTGCATCCTTGAATAAAAGTAAATGACAATATTAAATAAATGCTAAGAATGTAAGAAAGCTAAGAGGAAAATGCAGCATAATAACATTAGATAAAATATTAGGATCCTTTGTGAAGGAAAAGAATTTCTCTTTTATAGAAATCTCTCTCGAATCGACAGTTGAGATAGAACAAAAAGAGTGGCTCAGATTCGATTGAAGAAGCACAATCCATGTGCAAGTGATTTGATTGGTCGAGAGAGTCACTTGGCTGAACTAACTGATCAATTGTTTTGGAAACTTCCATATTCAATTTTTAGTTAACTGAAATGTTTCCAAAATGATAAATAGTGGAGAATCAGTTAACTAAGTGGAACTAGATTGTTTCCATTTTAATAATCAGTCAACTGAATTTGATGATGTCATATACATTTTTAGTAAATTAATTGATTTTGAATGCACATTTATGTTTTTATAATTAATTTAATTATTTTTTGATGTAATTGACAATTTTGTAATTTTTATTTAATTAATATATCAGAATATCAATTAAATAATAGTATAAAGTTTATTTGCCAATGTAATGTGATTTCAGGAATTAATTAATTAATCAAGTAAGATGATCGATTAGGACCTAGGGTTTAGGTCAAATCAGTTTGAATTCAATAATTGCCTATTTGATTTAGGACTTAGGGTTAATCAAGATTAGGGTTTCTTGATTAAATGTTGAGATTGGGGGTCTAGGGTTTAGGTGACCATTTTTAGGTGATTACACCACTTACAATAGATCTAAAAATATGCAATTCAAGTTGTAGGTATGAACAAATCACTTTACTATTTTAGTTTAACCATTGAAGCATCAAGTCTCCTAACCGAGCAGGACTTAAAAGTCTTTTACAATTGAGATACATCCCAAGGAGTATCAAAACATTTGATCATACAAAGTAGCATTGGATATGATAGATACCTATTGACATGCCAAGTGAGTGTTTGATCAAGGATGGTAGCATTAGATGCCAGATGCTAAGTGACAAACTATCTTTTAAATCCTCTAACAAGGTCACACCTAACAGTATGTTTGTAACCTTTAACAGGGTTGGCTCTTAACCAAGCTCACTTCAGAAGAGGGAAAATTTGGGGTAT
Source organism: Thuja plicata (assembly GCA_018584345.1). Classification (NCBI taxonomy): domain Eukaryota; kingdom Viridiplantae; phylum Streptophyta; class Pinopsida; order Cupressales; family Cupressaceae; genus Thuja; species Thuja plicata. Next base: position 904,367 of record MU225246.1, read on the forward strand.
TGGTCCCGGTGGATTTTCCCTTAATAGGGTTTCCACATTACAAATCCATGTGTTATGTGTTTATGTTTCATTACTTTACTGTTTTTCATTTTACATAAAGTTATTTTGGATTGATCGATATACACTAGTTATTTACTGTGTTTTGGTAAATAGTAAGACTTCTTAACGGTAAACATATAGAAGAAGGTTTTACAAAGCATTCTGACAAGTAGAAATTTGATATAAGTATTTCAAGGCATTCATCTTGTAGGATTGAAGATAACTAGAGATATAATTTGTGGTTCTAAGTTTGAAGGGTTGATTTAAGGATTAATTTTTGAAGCCACTGATTCAACACCCCCCCCCCCTCTCAGTTATTACTAACAATTTTTATCAGAGCTTGTATGCTTAGAAGGAAGGTTTCAAGACCTAAGNACCCCCCCCCCCCCTCTCAGTTATTACTAACAATTTTTATCAGAGCTTGTATGCTTAGAAGGAAGGTTTCAAGACCTAAGATAAAGATCACAAGATGAATAGACAAGATGTTCCCAAGTTGAACAAAGACAATTTTGCTTCATGGCAAATCAGAATAAGAGTCCACTTATCAAGTATTGGAAATGATGTTACTCAATACTTAGATACTGAATATGTGTTTCCCACAAGAGCACCCACAGTTGAACAAATGAGAGAGAAGCATGAGCACAACTGCATGATGATAGAGCTTGTTTCCTCACTCTCTGATGCTGAATTTGAAGATGTCAAAACTTGCAAGACTGCAAAGAAGATGTGGGATAAATTGATGCTTTTATATGGTGGTGATAAGAATGTTCTGAGAGCCAAGGAAGAAAGCCTTAGAGGAAATTTTGATGATCTCAGAATGAAAGAAGGTGAAAACATCACACATTATAGCACAAGAATCAAAGAGGTAGTCAATGCTATCTGAGGAGTTGGAGGTGTACTAGAAGAAGATACAGTGGTAAGTAAAATTCTAATAACCTTGTTGCCTACTTATGCTATTAGAGTATCTGCAATATAAGAAATGAGAGCAGTAGAAAATAGCAATGTTACTCTAGATAGTCTAATTGGAAGACTGATTTCATTTGAGATGAACAACTTTGATAATAGTGTCTTATCAAACATAGAGTCTACATTCAAATATTCTTTGAGAATAAGTAAATCAAGTCATAAACACACTATGAGAAAAGATAGTGATAGTGAAAGTGAAGAAGAAGATCTTGATGAAATTGAAGCACTTATGGCTAGAAGAATGCAGAGAGGCAAAGGTAAATACAAAGGTGAATTACCACTTGTTTTTTAATTGTAAAGAGATTGGACACTTTGCTGCAAGATGTCCTACCAAAAGAAACGAAGACAGAAGTAATGACAGGTCATTTGAAAAGATGTATGACAAAGGTGATTATAGAAGCAACCGACAATTAGAAAGAAGTGATACCCAAGACTACAAGGACAAAGGAAAGAAGGCTAGTTACCTAGATAAATGCAAAGATAAAGATACTGACACCGAACCTGATGAAGACATTGAGATGGGATTTGTGGCAATAAAAGATGATTTAGATGATGATGAAGAAAGGTATGTAGAAACTGCACTCATATCTAAAGTTAGTAAAAATGATGTCTAGATCATAGATAGTGGCTAGACTCACCATATGACTGATGAAAAACAAAAGTTTGAGACTTTTGAATACTATAATGGTGGTTCAGTGAGAATGGGTAATGATACACCTTGTCTAGTTGAAGGTAGAAGAACTATAATGTTGAATAACCTGATAAAATGTGAAAATGCTTATTGGTTGAAAAATTTGAATTATAATCTATTGAGTGTTTCTCAGTTGAATAATTTAGGTCATAGATTAGCATTTGAAAATAAGATGGCAAAGATCTTCAATGAATCAAGAAATTTGATTGGTACCAGTGAGCAAACAAAAGGTAACTTATTATATATGAATCATATTGACACCACTTGCTTAATGGCTAGAAATGAAGACATATGGTTGTGGCACAAAAGATTGTGTCATGTGAACTTTGACAACATGATAAAGATAAGAAGAAAGAGAAATGTAAGAGGCTTACCAACGATGATTAAGCCCGACAATATTATGTGTAAGAATTGTCAAAAAGGTAAGATGACAAAGTCTAGTTTCAAAAGAAAAACCCAAACATCTAAGGCCATTCTAGAATTAGTCCATACTGATTTATGTGGACCCATGAGGACAAAGAGTTATTATGGTGATAGATATTTTATTCTTTTTGTTGATGGTTACTCTAGAATGATGACAGTAATGTTTCTAAAAGATAAATCAGAAGCATTCAAGATGTTTAAATGGTACAAAGCAATGGTAGAAAAACAAAGTGGTAAAAAATTTAAATGCTTAAGATCAAATAGAGGAGGGGAATTTATTTCAGTTGAATTCACTATTATTTCAGTTGAATTCACTAACTTTTGTAATGAGCATGGAATCAAAAGATAGGTCTCTGCACTGAGAACACCACAACAAAATGGAATTGTTGAAAGAAGGAACAGATCTATTATTGATTATGCAAGGACACTGATGATAGAGAAAGGCATCACCCAAATCTTCTGGAATCAAAAGACAGGTCTCTGCACCAAGAACACCACAGCAAAATGGAATTGCTAAAAGAAAGAATAGATCCATTGTTGATTGTGCAAGGACACTAATGATAGAGAAAGGCATCAGCCAAATCTTTTGGAGGGAAGCTGTCAGTACTACTGTTTACACATTGAACATAGTACAATTGAAGAAAGACACCAAGAAGACACCTTATGAGCTATGGTATGGTTATACACCCAATGTAAGTTACTTCAAAAAAATTTGTAGTCAATGTTATATCTTAAAAGATGAAAGAAATGGAAAGCTTGACTCCAAGAGTGATGAAGGAATATTTCTAGGGTATTCCATCAAGAGAAAGGCTTATAAATGTCTCAATAAAGCCTCAAATAAAATTGTTGAAAGTGTGAATGTAAAGATAGATGAATTTGTAGAGAAGAATAAAAAGGAAAGCACAAAAGAACTAGAGGACTACAACAGGTTTGTTTACAATGAAGAACTTGACACTCTAACCAACCAAAAATGTAGAGCTCCTGAGCAATAGATCATTGCACCCGAAAATCAGGCTAAAAATACCGACAAGCAGGACATTGCTCAAGATGATGTACCAAGTGATGGAGAAGAGAATGAAGGACAGAATGATGATCAAGATGATAGACAAGGAGCTGAACCTGTACATGCAAGATATGTCAGAAGGAACTATCCACATAACCAAATCATTGGAGATAAGAAGGCTGGTATGAGAACCAGAAGTAAGTCTCTAAACACAAGATGTCGAATTTGTGATTTTGAGCCAAAATCTGTCAATGTTGCACTTGATAATGATGAATGGATAAGTGTTATGAATGAAGAGATTGAGTAGATAGATAAAAATAAGGCATGGACACTTGTACCGAGACCAAATGACAAGAATTTCATCAGTACAAAATGGATATTTATGAATAAATTGAATGAGAATGGCGAAGTCACCAAAAACTAAGCAAGACTAGTATGCAAGGGTATGCACAAGAAGAAGGGATTGACTATGGAGAGACCTTTGCACCCATTGCTAGGTTAGAAGGAGTGAGAATATTACTTTCTTATGTTGTATATAAAGGATTCAAGGTATACCAAATGGATGTCAAGTCTGCATTCCTAAATGGAATACATGAAGAAGAGGTATACATTGAACAACCATAAGGGTTTATTTGATCCAAACAAGAGGAACATGGTATGTAGACTACACAAGGCCTTGTATGGATTGAAACAAGCACCCCAAGCCTGGTATGAAAGAATTCATTCCTATCTCATAAGTATTGGATTTGTAAGGACTAGTGAAAACAGTAATCTTTATTTGAAGGAAGATATTGATGCTAACATTTTGATTGCTGAGATATTTGTTGATGACATCATATTTAGAGGCAATGATATGCTATGCAAGTCATTTACAAATGAAATGAGAAAAGAATTTGAGATGTCTATGTTTTGAGAGATCAAATTCTTTCTTGGTCTACAGATCATGCAACAAGATGAAGGTATTTTCATTACACAATCCAAATACATCAAGGAAGTGCTGAAAATATTCAAGATGGAAGATTTCAAACGAGTTGGAACACTGATGGCAACTGGATGTAAGTTGACAAAGGAGGACAAGTCATCAAAGGTAAATTAGACTTTGTACAAATTAATGATTGGAAAACTCATGTATGTTGTACATACTAGACCAGATATTGCACATGCAGTAGGAATAGTTGCAATATTTTTTGCTAATCCTAGGGAATCACATATGACTATTGTGAACAGAATACTAAGATATCTGAAGAATACTGAGGAATATGGCTTATGGTATAGAAGAGAAGGTAAATTTGAACTTAAGGTTTTTACTGACATTGATTAGGTGTGAAATATAGATGACTGGAAGAGCACAACTGGAGGAGCATTCTTTATGGGTGACAAACTTGTCACATGGATCAGCAAGAAGCAAGGATGCATCTCTCAATCTACTACAGAAGAAGAGTATGTTGTTTCTGTTGTAAACTGCTCAAATATTGCATGGATCAAATAGTTACTGAAAGGTATGCATATGAAAATTCTTGAACCACTAATTATCTATTGTGATAATACAAGTGCAATAAACATTTCCAAGAATCCAGTCATCCATGCTAAAACAAAGCATATTGCCATCAAATATCATTATTTGAGAGAACAAGTTCAAGAAAAAGAGGTAATACTTGAGTATGTGCAATCTAAGGAACAATTAGCTGATATCTTCACCAAGCCACTACCCAAGGATGCATTTGAGTACTTGAGAAAGAGACTAGGGGTCAAACCCTTGTCTACTCGTCAGTAAAACGACTAGGAGGTTGCATCAGCCTTACTATTATCATAATATCATTCATGTTGATGCAAGTAGAGAAATGGACTTCAAAGATACATCTATACACAACAAGGTATTTATTTACTCCGAGAACCAGAGTTGTTATATTATTGATGGATAAGAAAATTCAAGGAGTATACTATGGATAGAAAGAATTTGTTTGGCATTACTATCAAAAGTATTTGTTTGGAATTGTTGTCAAAGGGAAAGATTATATCTATTATCACTTCAGGGAGATATTATGTCCATAGGAGAGATTATACATTAGGGAGAGATTATATCCATCACATTATCCAGAGGGAGAGATGTAACTAGAAAGGGAGAGTACATACAAAGGAAGAGAATTGTTGACAAGAGACATCAAAAGAAAAGAGAATGGTCAAAGGGAGAGAGTTTGACATAGAAGAGAGAAAACATCACATCAGAGAAAGAAAGATTCTACATCTATCTAGTGAAGGGATTGAAGACAGAGATAAAGATGCAAGAATCAAATCTAAGCTATGAGAAGCTTACCGCGGACCAGATATTTGTATCGGTTATAGTACATAAGATTGGTAGTTTGATGAACTTCAACTGTTATATTTCATATTGTATTAGTGATAATATAGTGTGATAATGTAACATGTTTCCATCAATGCCAAAGGGAGAGATTGATGAACTATAACTGATTGAATGTTTGAAGATATTAAGTTGATGATCATGAAAGGCATTAAATTAGTTAATGTATTGTATTGTATTGTCATTGATGTTAACTTGATATAATCTGTATGGTCATGGACATACTGCCAAAGACTTCAAAGAACCAATGAATCAAAGGCTATGCTTTTAGTAATTCATATAAGTCAAGTATTCACAAAGTGACTATATACACCGATGGAGTGCACACCGATGGACAGAGTAAAAGAGAAAAGTCACAGTATTACCCGATGAGTAAATGCATAGAATTACCGGCAACAAAAGTCATAGTGTTGCCCGATGTGCAAAGCACAGTGTAACTTGATGGACAAAATTATAGTGTTGCCTGACAGATAAGACAAGGACAGAGATCCCGAAGATAACTCAAGTCACACCGATGAAACAGTCAGTTATCACTGATGGCTAACTGAAGTATTGGCCGACAGAACAAAGAGTTCAGAAATGACAAAATGCTTCGTTGTCAAGAGATAATAATAGACTTAACTAATACTTGTCATTATTTTAATTGACAAGATAAAGTCGGAGATAAGTAATGGATTTAAAGCTGCTTTGTCCAGTTGGCAAGAAGATCTCTTTGAGATTAGACTGGAGTTTTTCTTTAAATCTAATTGGCAAGAATTGTGGATCACGCCAAGAATCAAGAAAGCCAAGAAATGGTGAAATCATGTCTATATAGAGACAACCTAATTCATTACGAAAGTGGTGAGGGGAAGTGACAAGAGAATAGATGCTAAAGAGATTCTAAAGGAGAAGAAAGTCTTCATCCATACCTGATCAACAAGTTGAAGAAAGAGCTAGATTCTGCAGACACCGACAAACAGTGGAATAGCATCACAGAGAAAAATAGTGTGGAGCAAAGGTATTGAATTGATTATATTGATCAGAGAGGTAATTCACTTACAATAGATCTAAAAATCTGCAATTCAAGTTGTATCTATGAACAAATCACTTTACTATTTCAGTTTAACCATTGAAGCATCAAGTCTCCTAACCGAGCAGGAAATAAAAGTCTTTTACAATTGAGATACATCCCAAGGAGTATAAAAAAGTTTGATCATACAAAGTAGCATTGGATATGCCCGATACCTATTAACAGGCCAAGTGAGTGTTTGATCAAAGATGGTAGCATTAGATGCTAGATACTAAGTGATAAACTATCTTTTAAATCCTCTAACAAGGTCACACCTAACAGTGTGTTTGTAACCTTTAATAGGGTTGGCTCTTAACCGAGCTCACTTTAGAAGAGTGAAAATTTGGGGCACCAGTCCTAGTGGTTTTTCCCTTAACAGGGTTTCCACATTAAAAATCCATGTGTTATGTGTTTATGTTTCATTACTTTACTATTTTTTATTTCACATAAAGTTATTCTAGATTGATCAGTATACACTAGTTATTTACTTTGTTTCAGTAAATAGTAAGACTGCTTATCGGTAAACATACAGAAGAAGGTTTTACAAAGCATTCCGGCAAGTAGAAATTTGATATAATTATTTCAAGGCATTCATCTTGTAGGACTGAAGATAACTAGACATATAATTTGTGGTTCTAAGTTTGAAGGGTTGATTTAAGGATTAATTTTTGAAGCCACTGATTCACCCCCCCCCCCCCCCTCTCAGTTATTACTAACAAAAAATTCATTTTGAGACCTTTTAGTCCTCCCTAGTAGGTTTTTTTACGTCCTGATTCAAACACTTTCATGCTTCTGTGGAGTTTCATGTGCTTATGTGCCTATTCTGCCCCTCTTTTTTGCCTTTTCTCTCTATTTCTGATACTTGGGAACATTTCCCAAGGTCTTGACCCTATGGGTCAAGTTGACCTCAACCTTGACCTAGGTTAGGGTCAACCTCAACCCTAACCTAGGTCAGGGTCAACCTCAACCTTGACCCCAGGGTCTAGGGTCCTTGGGGTTGGGTCCCAGTTTCAGGGTTTCATCAAAATTTCATCTTTTCCCTCTTTGGGGCTACTGTTTCTTGATTTAACTATCGAGTTCTCAAATTAATATTTGAGTTGGACCTTTCTTGAGCTTTGTGTAGGATTCCTAATTTATTATTTGAGATTAGCCTTCCTCAAGTTTTGTGCCTAATGCTCAAATTAACTTTGGGGTTGGCCTTACCTCAAATTTTGTGACAAGGCTCTTAAATAATTTTTTTTATTTCTACCTTAAGGGTGGACTCCTTCTAGATTTGTGTGTTATGGTCCCTTAATTATGCCTAGACCTTAATTTAATTTCCTCTCCATGTGTACCTCTCTAGATTTTTGTGCCATGGACCCTTAATTATTGTTTTCTATGTTGGCCATTTCTAGGGTATAGGCCTAATTGGAATTTAATTCTCCTATTTTGGCCTCTCTAGAAGATTGTGCTCAAGATCACTATAAAATAAGGGCTTTCCTCTCTCATTTTCCTCCTAAGAAATCTATTATTATCTCCTAGGAAATCTATTATTAGCTACAAGTTATCAAGCAATCTCAAGATCTCTCAAGCATTCAAGACTTCTACATTCTTCGTCTTGCATTCTCAATTCAAGTGCATGAGCACTTTTACTTCCATGGAGCCATGAATACAAATGGTAGATCAAATTCATACTCTTCTACAAGGTTCAAACAACTTCAAGCATTCATCTTTTAGGATCCGGATTCGAATCCTCCACAAGGGTTTCTATACAAGCAAGGTGAATTTGTTCATTTTCTTTGTTCATTACTGCAAATTAAATTATACTTTAAGGTTAATTCCAAAATTGGGGTTTGACCAAGGCACACCCCTCACCCCCAACAAACAAAACCATTTTTCTTGAAGGTACAGGTACGGAACAATGAATTACAGAGCAAATTCAGATACCCTTTTTGACAAACTTTCGGGATCCGAGAACAGAATTTCTACCAGAGTAGTGTAGGTCAAGGTCAACATAAAGGGTCAAGGTTGACCTACCATTTTCAGATATCTACAGTCACTGTTTTGGAAGTTATAGAGCAGATTTGGATACCCTTTTGGGCAAACTTTCAGGATCGGCAAATAGAATTTCTGTCAGAGCAGTGTAGGCCAAGATCAACATTTTGGGGTACAATTGCACCCCTACATTTGGGTCAAGGTTGACCTGACTTAGAAAAGAAAAATATTTATGGGTTTAGTAGATCTCACAGTTTTGGTTCAGGTTCATAGAAATCAACAATTTCTGAGACCGTTTGACAAGGTTTTCAACAGATTCTTTTTCAGAGACAAGTACTTTTTATTTCTTCATTCCATTATTCTTTGCAAACATTTCCAGATTTACATTCCTTATTATTGCAATTAAATGTAAGTGGTTAAATGTGGCATATGGTCTCTTTTATGTACAAATCCCCATTGTTCAAAACCCTATTTAAAGATCTCCATATATTTTCCACCTTACACATCCCCACCGCAGTTTTTACCTTCTAACAAGGCTTTTTGTGTTACCAAATACTTGTGTCATGTGTTAGATATGGGATTACAACACTTAGGTAAATACATATGTGTGGCCATGTAGTTAGAAGAATCGGTAATACATATGTTTGGGATTACAACACTTGGGTAAATTGCACAGCATGTGGTAGATATGGACATATAGCTGCTAACTGTATGAGAAAATAGATAGGAAGATCTAGAAATTGGACTAACCCTGGAATGACATGCTTACACTGTCATAAGGTCAATCACTTAAGAAAGGACTGCAGAGACCGAGTGACGGAGACAAGCACTTTTGCAAATGGAAATATTATTGAAGACATTGGGAGAATGAGAAATCAAATGTTGAGGAGAGCTTCAAACAATGATAATCATGTTGGACCAAGCACTACATTTGGTGACACTCCATCCAAGGGATCAGGTGATTCCACCATCCCCACCTAAGAAATACAGGTAAGTATGGAAGTGAACTCTACAAAGTTGTATTTTATATTAGCTCCTATATTCATTGTGAATATGCCAAATTAGCATGAATGAAGATGCACTATAGTATTGCATGTTATGTTTTATGAATCTAGTCTAGTCGGTTAATATAAATTGAGCATAAATTGCATGTTGGTAAACATATGAAAGATAACCAAGTTGACACTATATACCTAGCATCGTCAGTAAACATGTGGAAGACAACCGAGTTGACACTTTGTACCGAGTACTTTATACTCACCGAGCTGAAGTCTTTAGTGTGTTAACCGAGAATCTCCACTTTTTCCACCGACTGATAGGTGAAGCATTTAATGCATCAGTTAGGTTATATTTTTATATAAAAAGGGCAAATGTGAACTCATTTGTTCACCCAGCGTTTAAGAGCAAATTACAGAGTGAGAAGAGTGATTCACAGTGACAACATTATAGAGTGATTCACAACACCTCCAAAGAAAATCCAACAGATTTCAAGCACTCATCGCGAACCTCTAGTGAGTATCTAAGACCTACTGAGCTATCAGGTTATTTACAAAGAAGCCCTAATTTTACAAAAAAATGGCAAATACTTCTCGAACCTCAAAGATCAAAATGACAAAGGATAAGAAGGTTGTTCTTATCAAGACCTCAACCTACAAAGAACCTAACTACATGTTCTTCCCTAAGGTTGTTTCTCAACCTGATGACAAGGGATAATTTTCAAGTATCCCACCTAGGGTTTTTCTAGTCGAAGACATCCAAGCATACATTCACTGCAAAGTTGTAGAGATTGGAGACGTTGGACTTGAAGAAGCTTATCAGAAGCTATGCAAGGATAGAAATCTAAATGACGAGCACAAACACATTGAAGTGAAAGGGTTAACCAATGCCCTACTATTCCTAAAAGAATTCAAAACATAATGGATTCGCATTGTGCTTAGTCGAGTGTATGACAGTAAAATGTGGTTAGATGAACCTAAACCAATCACAAAGGATGTGATTCATGTAGTAACATGATACCCAATCACCAAGAAGGAAAAATCCATAAGGCACCCTAGATGCCTGAAGATTGAAAAGATAATTAGAGTAAGATGGGATGGCAGAGGTCTGAAAGTGAACTCAATCATCGACCCTGAACTAAAATTTGGTGCATATGTAATTGGTTACAAGATCTTTCAAGAAAGAAGATTGAATAGTGTTGCTTGTGGAGAAATTGACATAGCATACAAGATTGTGAAGAAAGGAGTGCAACTAGACCTAGTCGAGCTGCTATTGAAGCAATTGGAAGAAAACAATAGAACAATTAGATCAGCATGATCTAATACATTTAAGTTCAGTTCTTTGTTAATGTGCACATTCTTTTACTTTCAGAACTTCTTTCCTTCAGTCGGTAATGTCACTTGGTACACAAACCAACCGATCACAACATAGATTAGTGATTACTAATGAAATTAATTTTCCATTTGTATAAAAACAACACTTTCGGTAAGCATACACCGAAGTATAGGAAAAGAGCGAACCGAAGATCAGATAGAAAGAGATCGCTGAAGATGACTAAGTGCAAAGAGAACCGATGACACAACTTAGTGTGTAAACCGAAAATGCAAAGGCAAAAAGATAAATAGGAATCCCATAGAGGAACTCAACATGCAAGACAAAGTGAAAACTGACAAGACATTTAAAGTACAACCAACAAAACAAAACTGAAGGACAGTCAAGCATAACTGACCGTCATAAACTAAAAGTCAGTTGCAGCCTGCAAAAAGTGGATCTAACTTCCACGTCAGATAAAGAAAGCTTATTCTATTTATAAGATATTGATTTTTTTTAAATCCATTTCTTTAGGGACAAGGAACATGAATGTAAGTTCTTTAATCAGTCTAACCGATTTAAAATACATACACTAGGAGATCTAGGTACAAGTTGTAAACCTGATCTTAGAGTTAACATTGTTTTTTCTTGAAACTTGATGATGTCAATCCATCTTATAAATAGATAATGCAATCATTCATTATTATGGATGAAAAATGATGTGAAGAGAGAGGAGAACATGAATTAAGCAAAAAATCACATCTATGGATTAGATTGAGAGTTTCAAGAATAAGAACAACAAAAGGTGAATTTGGTTATCAGAACCAACAACAAAGGCTACCGAGAAGCAGAGGTATTATTAAATCACATTAGGTGATAATATTTTTCATGTAAACTAAATTGGATCTGTATCAGCAATATGAGATTTCATTTACCAGGTCAATTTATAATTTTCTATCATTCTAAAAAGTGGAGCAAAGTGTAAAAATCCTTTCAAGGAAGGTGGATTTAACAGGCCAACAACAAATCTCCTAACCGAGTGCACACTCAATAGTGTTTCTGAAGCTCCTAATAGAGTAGACTTTAACAAGTCTCCACCGATACTCTTAACAGGGTAGATCATCAGAAGTGATCAAATTATAAGCCTTAACTGGCCCCTTCCAATCTACAGATAGTGAAGATTTTGTGGGTGTCATCCCCACCGCAGTTTTTACTTCCTAACAGGAGTTTTCTATGATATCATATCTTGTGTTATGTGTCAAATTAATTTCATGAATGTTTCTATGAATGTTCACATGTATGTTAATATTATGAATTGATATAACTCACATCAAGATAGTATGTATCAGATTGAATGGATATACAATTGATTACAAAGGTTAATTGATTAAAAGGATATAAAAAATTTAGAGGTACTGATTCACCCCTCCCCTCTCAGTACATACTTCCCATTAATCCCAACAATTGGTATAAGAGTTGAGTCTCTTCTTGGAAAGCTTAAAGGCTTAAGAGAAAAGATCATATAATGGAGAAGTACAGACTTGATAAAAATATTGAGAATAAGAAGCTTGAAATTCATATGTTCTATGAATAGTATAAAGAAGCCATAATCAACATGAGATAGTTGTTAGATGAAATAAATATTATGGCATCTCACTATAATGAGACAAATTATCATGAGAAAGAGTTACCAGATTTCTTTGAGTCTTAAGGATCAACTAAAAGCAAAGCATCAGATACATCAGAAGAAAGAATCACAAGCCTAAATGAAATCAATCTACATCTGGTTGGACAAGTTAAATCTCTGTAAATTGGTTAAGAGACATAGATGGTAAGGATGATTGATGTCATGAACAATGCTAGACAAGCTGAGCAAGAAAGAACACTAGCTATTGATGATAGAAGAAAGATCACAAAAAAGCTACAAGAAAAAGAGTCTGAAATACAAAGACTTACAAAGCATCACCATGAGATTACAAATCAAATTATTCTTATGAGTCAAGAGGAAAATAGAATAAATGTTGAACTCATTGAAAGAATAGAAACTATCGGTGAACTAAGAGATGAGAATGAAAATTTGAAACATGAAATAAGAATTCAGCAGCATCATATTGAAATTATCAAGAAAGCTGAAGAAAGAAATAAAAGAATGGATGATTTTCTTGAAGGACAACAAAGAGTCCACAACAATATTGGTCTAGGTTTTACCGAGAATGGAGAATCATCAAATCAAATTGATCCAAAGAATGTCTATACAAATTCAAGACCAAGAAAGCTTACATGCAATCACTGTGGAAAGCAAGGTTGTACATCAAATGTATGCAGAGGCAAAATGAAAGGTATTCCTAAATCTACATCTTCATTCATAGGATTCTGTTATAAATGTAACAAAAAAGGACATAAAGCATATGAATGTAAGTTTGAGATGAAACAACCAAAGAAGGAAACCTACATGGACAAGTAATGTCCTACTTGCAAAATGAATGGGCACACAACTCTTGAATGCTAGAAAAATAAAAGGCAAGCATGGAAGCCTAAAGGTCAAGAAACTCCCTATCAATCGAAGAGATTCAGTAACTAGTATGTATGGGATTACAAAACTTGGACAAATTGTACAGCATGTGGAAGATATGGTCACATTGCTGCAAACTATATGAGACAGCGGGATAGAAAGTCTAGAGGCTGGAGAAACCCTGGAATGGCATGCTTACACTGTCATAAATTTGGTCATCTCAAGAAAGAATATAGAGACTGAATGATAGCGACAAGAACACATCCCAATGGAAACACCATTGAAGACATCCAAAGAGCTAGAGACAAAATGTGGAGAAAAGCTTCAAAAAATGATGAAGCTAGACCAAGCAGTGCAAATGGTGACACCCCATCCAATGGATCTGGTGACATCACCACCCCCACCTAAGCAAAAAAAGTAAGTATGGAACTGCATTACCCAAGTTATTATTTTACATCAATTCCATAATATGTTGATATAATGCCAAATCAACATAAGTAAAGATGCATCATGGTATTACTTGTCAAAATCTATGATAACTATGTTATCGGGTATTCATACTAAAACCTATCGGTATACACTCAAAACTAAGATTGCCTACACTTATTGAGACACGTTGGTTAACATAAGAAAGAAAATTTGCTAAGTGTAAATCGAGCCTCGTCGGCAACCAAGCAAACTGAACAAGTTGTTTGCAATACTAAAACCCATTGGTAAAGGCAAAAGGAATAACGACTTCTCTGAAATATTATGATTGTCACTGAAGGTAAATGAAGTCTTCACCAACAAACTCTGTCTTTATACACCGAGGAGTTGGTAAGAATTTATGACATGCATTTTAGGGCATCAGCTATAAATAGGGCAATGGAACAACTCATTGTTCATGGTGACCAGAGCAGAGCGACCAAGGCGATTTTTGAGCAGAAAGTGACTGAATCACAGAGCGACCACAACTCGACACACAAAACTCCAAAGCACTTCAGAAATAGTTGCAATAGTAAATAGTAAGTTCTACATAACCAAAAACTCTATTTTTGTGCATTTCACAGGAAGCCCTAAAATTATGAAAATGGCCTCGATGTCAATGTGAAATCCAAGAACACAAAGAAGGATGAGTTCAAGCTCATCAAGAATTTGGCATGTGAGGAACCTAACTACAAGATTCATCCTGAGGTTCCCTAACAACCTGATGATGCTGGAGCATTCTCATGCATACCAGCTAGGGTTTTTCTCATGGAAGATGTTCGGTCTTTCATACACAGCAAGATTGTAGAGATGGGAACTTTAGAAGTTGAAGAAGCTTATAAGAAGCTATGCAATAAAGATGGAACACTGAAAGATGAACACAAGCATATAGAAGTAAAAGGGCTCACCAATGCCCTAATGTTCCCAAAGGTTTTCAAAACCGAATGGATTCGGTTAGTACTAAGTTGAATGCATAACAACAAGCTATGGCTTAATGAACCGAAGGTGATAACCCAAGATGTTATCCATGTAGTCACCGGTTACCCCATAACCAAGAAAGTAAAGGCACTAAAGCATCCACCTAAGGCCAAGAACGAGAAGATGACAGGAGCCAAATGGGATGGAAGAGGACTGAAAGTTACCACCATAACCGATGATGAGATCAAATTTTGTGCATGCATTCTAGGATACAAATTCTTCCAAGCAAGAAGATTGAACAACATAGCATCAGGTTCAGTAGACACAACCTACAAAATTGTGAAGAAGGGAACACAATTAGACTTATCTAAACTTCTACTAAATCAGTTGAAAGCTAACTTAAAGACTATTAGGAATTCAAAGTCAAACACATGTAAGTCTGGCTCACTCATAATATGTATTTTCTTCTATTTTCAAGAAACATTCTCATCGATAGGAGATGTGAAATGGGACAGCACCAAACCGATCACCATGCAAATCAATGAACATATAGAATCACTGGGAGAAACTTTTGAGACAGTCGTGGATGAATACTTCAGTGTATTAAAAGACCAAATGCAAAAGAGGGTAAGGATCCCCTAACAAATCATTGAGAAATATAAAGATGAGATATGTTTTATGGTTGATACAGATCATACATATATCAAGCCTACTGTACCAAGTATAGCATGGCTTCAACCATTGGAATATGAGATAAACTTTGATCTTGCAACTAAGCAATTGATGTCTTGATTAATGAACCACTAGATAAGAAACAACCAAAGTTTGGAACATATGAAGAGGCCAAGACAAGAATAAAATCTGGCCTAGTTGTTAAGAAAATTGTCAGGAAGAAGGACAAGATGGTAAAGAATCTCAAGAAAATATTGTCGACAACTAAAGAAGAAACTGAATAGGATGAAAAATTTAAACAGGAGGAAGAAACTGAAGAACAGTTATCTATCAGTAAAACTGAGGAAAAGGATGACTCTAAGGAAATAGAGTTAGATTCACCACCTCCTCCAACAACTAAGAAGCCAAGGACAACATCTGCTTCTAGAACAAGAAGCCAAACATCAAAGGATTCTACTCCTTCACCTTTGAAGAAAGGAAAGGTAAGGAAATACAAGAGGAAAGCTATCACACCAAAAAGAGGGCAAAACAAAAGAGGAAGGAAGTTCATTAGAACCCGAGAGGATATTGAAGACACTGAGCAGGATGAAGCTATAGAGACATAAAGTGTCAATGTACAAGATCTAGAATCTATTGATGACATTTGTAAATCTATTGCAAACTCGGGATCTATTAAAAATTTTAAGATTAGAAGATGGCTAAACTAGATCCAGAAGATCAGAACAAAGTTGAAGATGCCATTATAGAAAAAATGTACAAGTTTAAATATGTACCGATTCAGTTTGAAGGAAATCATGTACCAAGAGAACTATTAGATAGACTATACTCCAGATGGATATTTTCCTTGAAGAATGAAAAAGAAATAAGAGATAGAGTACTTGTTACTCTCATGCCACCTGAATCCAAGAAGGTAGAAATAGATGAGATGATGGAGAAATACAAAAAGGAGTTCTCACCAAAGTTGAGAGCATATAAATTTCTTGAAGGAAAGCTTATAGAGCTTGAACAGGACAGCCATAAGAAATGGTGTAAAATTATGAATAGACCTACTGAGGAAGAAAGCCCCGATAAAGACCTACAACAACAAGATGTTGATAAGGAAACTCAAGATGACACATCTATTGATTTAGACAAGGAAGAAGATGACACAACCGGAAACAAGAATGAAGATGTTGCAGATGAATCATGGCCAGACACCACAAATGACAACATTGTGAATACAAATATCATTAACATCACCGATGACCCAGTAGAGGAAATTAATAACGATAAAGATGTCACTGTTGCAAAGGACACAACTGATGAGTAGGGCACAATAGTTGATACTACACAAGTGAACATACCAAGAAACATGCCAATATTGATACAAGCTATCAATATTCTACAAGACAAGGACAAGTCACCAGAAAAAGACACTCCCAAGGATATAGGGGAAGAAGAAAACAAAGACAACATTGATGGTCAAAAAGACATCGGAGCCACTCAAGATGTGGTTGATATTGATAAGGTTACAAGAGGAGATACAGAAAAGGATGTAGATACAACAGATAAGAATGCAGAAACAAAGAATGATGAAGCTAAGGACACCGATGAAGGAGACAAACCTAAAGATAGTACTCCTAAGAAAACTGACAAACATGCTACCAATGATGTGAAGGTGAATGTGGAGACATCTACAGAAACCTGACAAGCTGAAACCGACACCAATTAGCAAAAATAAGCGCAACAAGTAACTTCATCGAGCACAACTGAGAAAGCTGAGAAATTGGCAATAGTTTTACATTCTAGTGATTCACAAAAGAAGAAGAAGAAATTAAAGAAGAATAAGTTGGAATTTACCTTGGATGAACTTATTGAAATACCAAAGTGTGACCCATCTACACTTAATTTTGAAGCATTGCAAGAATACGGTGAAATATGCCAAAGGAAGGCATTACAGGAGAAGCTGAAGAAACAACACAGGGACTCCATGGTACTAGAGACAACATAGGACATATCACACCAAATTGTGCCTGATGTTGATATTGATCAGAACAAGCCAATTCTAGATTAATTAGCCACTCTAAATGAAGCAATAAAGAATATTGATGTTGAGAAGGCAATTGAGGAGAGAGCAAAGCAGAGGTACCAACAAAAGCTTATTGAAAACATCATCCAAAAAGTGGTGGTCAATAATGTAAAGCTATCAAAATTCATTACTGAATTAGACCCAATCATAACTGAAGCTATAACAACATTGCAAAACTGGATACAGATCTAGCAAATAGTGCAATAGGCTTAACCACTGATGGAGACAATGCAGTTAAGTTGCATTACAAGAAAATCATTGAGATAAAAAGGTTAAGGCAGGAACTGTGGGAAGAAGAGACACACTTTAGGGAAGAATTAACCGAGCTCCAAGCTCAACTTCTACCAAACCTTACACTACTGCAACAGCATATCAGTTCAACAAGGCAACTAATAGAAACCCCCAAGATATCTTTAGCAGATAGCATCTATGACATGCACTCCAAGATCACACTTGAGCACATGTCTCTGGAGAGCCTAAAAGAACAATGGGAAAAAATGATGGAAGATATGAAGTCTTCACACTCCCACATTTTTTATAAGATCTAAGGTATTGAACTTTTCCCTTAATATCAAAAAAGGGGGAAATGATATGAGTACTACACAAAAAAGGGGAAAATAATATGTATTCATTCATTCATATGAGGAAATGGTAAATATGTATATGTATATTCATATGGGAAAATAATATGTATAAGGAAAGACATCATATGTACAGATATACCAACATATACATAGGGGGAGTCATGAAATGACTAGGGATTATATATGTTGTATATACTTAACATTTTGTTAGTATTTTGCACATATCAGTTTTTGATACTAATGTCAAAGGGGGAGATTGATGACATTAATTTTCCATTAGTATTAAAACAACACTTTTGATAAGAATACACCGAAAGAAAGGACAAGAGAAAATCAAAGATCAGATAGAAAGAGATCATTGAAGATGACTAAGTGCAAAGATAACCGACGACACAACTTAGTGTGTAAACCAAAAATGCAAAGGCAGAAAGATAAAGAGGAACCTGATAGAAGAACCCGACGTGCAAGAAAAAGTGCAAACCGATGAGACAGTTAAAGTGAAACTAACAGAACAAAATTGAAGGACAGTCAAGCATAACCGACCGTCAGAAATCGAAAGTCAATTGTAGCCCACAAAAAGTGGATCTGACTTCCACGTCAGATAAAGTAAGCTTATTCTATTTAGAGGATATTGATTTGTTTTTAAATCAATTTCTTTAGGTACAAGGAACATGAATGTAAGTGCTTTAATCAATCTAACTGATTTTAAACACATGACTAGGAGATCTAGGTACAAGTTATAAACCTAATCTTAGAGTTAACATTATTTTTCTCGAAACTTGATGATGTCAATCCATCATATAAATAGATGATGCAATCATTGATTAATATGGATGAAAAAGGATGTGAAGAGAGAGGATAACATGAATGAAGCAAATGAGCACATATATGGATTAGATTGAGAGTTTCAAGAACAAGAACAACAAAAGGTGAATTTGGTTATCAGAACTAAGAACAGACGCTACCAAGAATCAGAGGTATTATTCAATCACATTAGGTGATAATATTTTTAATGTAAACTAAATTGGATATGTATCAGCAATAGGAGGTTGCATTTATGAGGTTAATTTGTAATTTTCTATCATTCTAACAAGTGGATAAAAGTGTAAAAATCCTTTCAAGGAAGGTGGATTTAACAGTCCAACAACAAATATCTTAACCGAGTGCACACTCAATAGTGTTGCTAAAGATCCTAACAGAGTAGACTTTAACAGGTCTCCACCGATACTCTTAACAGGGTAGATCATCAAAAGTGATCAAATTATAAGCCTTAACTGGCCCCTTCCAATCTGCAGATAGTGAACATTTTGTGGGTGTCATCCCCACCACAGTTTTTACTTTCTAACAGGAGTTTTTTGTGATATCATATCTTGTGTTATGTGTCAAATTACTTTCATGAATTTTTCTATGAATGTTCACATGTATGTTAATATTATGAATTGATATAACTCAAATCAAGATAGTATAGATCAGACTGAATGGATATACAATTGATTACAAAGGTTAATTGATTAAAAGGATATAAAAATTTTAGACGTATTGATTTACCCCTCCCCTCTCAGTACATACTTCCCATTAATCCCAACAATTACAATAAATCACTAGGAGACAATTTCATTTCACTATTGGATGCATACTTCAAAACATTGAAGGATAGGATGCAAAAGAGGATGAGAATCCTTGCACAGTTGGTGGAATAATACAAATATCAGATATGCTTTGTAGTTGACACCGACACTATACTCATCAAAGCTGTCAACCCAAGAATAGCATGGTTACCACCATTGGAATATGAAATTGACATAGATCAGGCTATAGGAGTCATTAAAGCCCTACTAAATGAACCAGTTGAGAAATCCTTAAGCAGATTTGGTACTTATGAGGAAGCCAAGTCAAGAATAAAGACTGGCTTAGTAGTCATGAAAATGGGGAAGAAGCAAACTCAAATGGTGAAAACACTTAAGAAGAAACTCTTGGTAACTGACGAAGAGTTGGAACAAATAGAAGATATCACCGAGGAATAGTCACCTGTCAGTGAAGGAAAAGAACTAAGTGATTCTGAGTCTACATAATCAAATGCAGAGCCACCAAAGGCAAAGAAAACAAAATTTATTGATGTGACAGCTGCATCTAGGACAAGAATAAAAACAACTAAGGTAGACTCACCACCATTGAAGAAAGGCACAGTAAAAACATATATGAAAAGAAAAGCCTCAACCGAGAAACAAGCACCAAGACAATGAAAGAGATATGTAAAAGGAAGAGAGGATAAGGATGATATTGTAGAAGCAGAAAGAGAATAGAGGATCCAAGTAGGAAAGGCCAAAATACCAAAGATAATTAATGAAATTATAGAGTCAATCATCAATACATGCAGTATAACACATCGTAAGATTAGACAATGGGTAAATCTATCTATCGAGGATCAGAATAAAATAGAAGAATCAATCATTAAAGTGATGGTAGCATACAAATATGTACCTCTACAATTTGGCACTCATATTCCAAAGGAGCTACAAGATAAAATATCAACAAGGTGGACATATGCATTTCACACGGAAAAATAGATAAGAGAAAGAATCTTAGTTAATTTCATGCCTGACAGTTGAATAAATTGATGAAACAATGAAGGAGCATGCATAGAAATTTTCTTCAAAATCAATAGCATACAAGGTATTGCAGAACAAGCTCGAAGATATTTACATTGATAGCAATAAGATTTGGACACAAATCTTCAATACACCATAGCAGGTACTAGCTATAACTAAGACTGCTCACACCAAGGAGAAGGAGGCCACACCGAGCCCTGAGCACATTTTCATCAATAACATTGAGGATGTCAATCTAGTTGACTTAACCATAGAGGCAAGTAAGGTCATGGATGATATACCTCAAATATTGCAATCATAAGGAGAAATAATAGACATAATAATAAAGGATATAACTCATGGAGATTATGATGATAATGTCAAGGCTAATGAAGATGTCAATATTACCACTGAGAAAACAAAGGAAAAGGACACTACTAATGTTGCACAAGCACAACTACTAGGTAATATGCCTTTATTGATACAAGCTATCAATATAATAACCGCAGCAAAGGAGAAAACACTTGAGCCTGAAACAAACACACCAATGGACAAAGGTGATGAACAAGGGAAAAAGATAGATAAAAATGGAGAGGATAAACCAAGTGATGCACCCACCAAAGGAAGTGGAAAGGCATACTGATGCAGGAGCATCTTGGGTGTAAGGGCAATCTTGCATCACCCAAAAATATGTGTTTTTCTATTCAATAAGGGCTATTTTGTACAAAGTTGCTATATTTGGAAACTTACTATTTTTAGTAAGTTGGTCATTTGAACTCATAATGTTCTAATTTTTCAGGTGAAGGCTTGTCTTAGTCATATAAGAATGCTAGTTAAATTTCATTGCCAGATCATCTGTATTGGCGAAGTTATTAAGGATTTACTATTGAGATTTTAGGGTGCAAAATCTTTGAGCTCAATTTTCAGAACCTTAGAGGCTCTGGATCGAGGTCGAACCCCCGGCTGACTGGCGCTTCGCGAGTTAGGCACTATAGATCGCGATCTCCCATTTCTGAAAAGTGGTCATAATAGCCAAACGGAGCTACGGTTCAAAAGTTATGGTTTCCGGAAGTTGGGCTACCTAATCTCATATTTTGTAAATATTCAAAGCCGACCCTTTTTGTTATAAAAGTGAAAAATAATTAAATGTTAAGGGTAGTCGGCCTTAATGGCTAGATTTTTGGAACCTTCTCAGGCGGTGGAAATTGCCTATATAAAGAAGGCCCGTAGTGTTGTCTAGGGCAGTTCTGGGTGGATGGGAGTAATAATTCGAGGCTTTGTCCTACAGAATATTGTAAGTAAAATGCCCATGTGGCTTTGCATATTGTAATTCTAAAAGTTTGTAATTCCACATTTGTGGAGATAATAAGAAAGCCCATTTTCTGTTCTTGCAAATTGTTGTTGTTTCTCTGGTCTGTTATGTGTTTGTGGTATTAAGGGGAGCACCCTTCATCACATACAAGGTTGTAGACCAAGAAAAGGTTGATGTAGATACGTCTACAACTGACCAACAGGTACTGACCGAGCAACCTGGCCAAGGCACCACACCTCCAAAGAAATTAATGATAGAAACCAAGAAACAAAAGGCTCTTGCTATCATTCATCATTCCCCTACATCAAGCAACATTCTGAAGAAGAAGAAGAACAAGAAAAGTAAATCCGATGTTACACATGATGAAATAAAAGACATACCTGACTTTGATCCAAGAACACTTGATCCCAAGTAATTATAAAGGTATGAGGAGCTATGCAAAAGGAAAGAACAACATGAAAAGCTCAAAAAGGAACACAAAAGTACACAATTTGTAGAAACAATAAAGGATATTCTATTGCAAATAATACTTGACACATAGATTGATCAAAATGCATGTATCATTGATCAACTAGCAATTCTGACCAAGGCAATCACATAGCATAATGTAGACGCCGAAAAGGTCATTAAGGAAAGAGAAGAAGAAAAGTATCACTACAAGCTATTAAAGAAAATAAGCCAAGAAGTGGTAGTAAACAAGGTGAAACTTTCTGAACTGGTAACTATACTAGATCATGTTATTTCAGAACTAGTTACCTTAGTTCAAAAGTTACGTACTATTGAAAACTTCACCATCGAGCGTGATGCACAAATAGATAAGTTAAATGAAGATCTAAAAGCTAGTGCACAAAGTCTTTCAACTGAGCCAAATGCATTCCAATTGTATTATGAAAATCTAGTTGAATCTAAATGGTTAAAAATTGGAATACAAAAGGAAGAAAGCAAAATCAGAGATGAAGTAAATGAGCTACAAGCCATGTTACTACCGAATCTCACATTGTTGATGACACATATGACTATGGCAAAGACTCTAATTGCCACCCTAGATATTAGTAGCAGAGAGCATCTATGACATGCACGCTCAAATCACATTGGAGTAAATGATCCTAGAGCACCTGAAGGACAAACAGGAAAAGCTAATGGCAGACATCAAGCAATATCATAAGCACATTCTTGACAAGTTTTAAGTTATACATCTTTGTCATTACTTTCAAAAAAGGGGGAAACATGTACATACATCATATCTACATACCAAGTGGATGCACATAGGGGGATTCATTGTATAAGTAAAGAACTTGGTATATATATATAATGTACATATCAGTTTTTGATACTAATGCCAAAGGGGGAGATTGATAATCCTTAAAGGGTCATAAGTTGTCATTAGTATTCAAGCAGACAGTTTTGGTGTCAGCATTCACTGAGAAGTACTGTTCACTGAGCATAGTGGTCACCAAAAAATTTTGAACACTGAGCATAGTATATCAATCGAGCAGAGACATCATCGAGCACTAGTCTAACTAAGAGACAGTTTTAACACTAAGAAAAGCGGATCTAAACTACATGATAGCTAAAGCACTTTAGTCTTTAAAATAGATTTTTTCTTAGTTGGATAACCATTTCTTTTGAATCAAGAAAAATGTAAATTATGGATTTAATTAGTTTAACTGATTGTATTCATGCAAACTAGGAGATCAAGGTCATGTTTTAAACCTTTGATCTTAGAGTTATTCAAGAAAAGCGTGAAACCTAATTAGATCAAAACATTGTATATATAGATGTATAATCAATTAAGAACATGATGATTTAAGCCATACAAGGACATCTATGGATCAGATAAAGGTTTTCATGCAGAAGGATAGATAAAGAATAATTCAGTTATGAAGAAATGTATTCAAGGCTACCAAATAGAACATAGTTATTATTCATCACAATAGGTGATATACAATTTTGTGAGCTTAATGGATCTGTAATCAAAAATTCAAGATTGCAAGCTATCAGGTCATCTATATTTTTGTCTACTCTCTAACAATTGTAGAAAAAAGAAAAATTCCTTCAAGAAGGTGGACTTAACAGTCTTTATGTAAATCTCTTAACTGAGTGTACACATACATTGTGTTGCTGAAATCTCTTAACTGATTAGACTTAACAAATCTGACATGTTACTCCTAACAAGGTAAGATCATTAGAAGTGATCACAACTTGTAGCCCTAACAGGCACCTTCCATTCTGTAGATAGTGAATCTTTGTGGGTTTCATCCTGATAGAGATGCTCCAAGGTGTGCTTGCACAAACACTATCTAGTACTTTACTTGTCCTAGCCTTCCCTAGATCCTAAGCTCACTTCTAGGACCTTAATAGCCTTTTCTCCTCTGGCCTAAGACTATCCTAACTCAACTCCAAGACTTAGTCTCTTTGTGCTTCACCTTGAGGGATCACTAACATTAAGGTTACTTCCACTCTTCACTCTTCCTTGGGTGACTCCAAGTGTAAACTCTTCACAACATCTTCACAAGTACTACAGGGGGTGAGAATCTCACTAAGACAACTTATTTCCTCCCACACAATCCCATTAGAATAGGAAATCATTGTCTCTACAAACGATCTAAAGATAACTGAGGGATTTTGTCTTTTAAGCCTACTCGGTTAATTAAGACCCAAGTAACAGTGAGCTTACTCGGTTAATGAAGACCCAAGTAACAGTGAGCCTACTCGGTTAATGAAGCTCGAGTAATGATAGGTTTTTCCCACTTCTCTCACAAAACTTCTAAACACTCCTAAAAACAAACTGGATATCCAGACACCCTTTTGCAAGACCTAAAATATTTTGGAGGTCTTAGAATTCTAAGGTACTCGGACAGTGGATTCCTAGAATTTAGGGCTAATAGGACAAATAGGGTATTGAACTCTGTCTCCTTGATCTAGGTAGCCTATGCATCATCTTGTCCATGCCATTTGATCAGGTTCTCATAGTATGTTCTCTTTTTGGTCTTCTTGTAGGCCCTTGAATCAAGTATCTTCTCTGCTCTTTTATGTGGTGTAGGGTTCAGATTCAGATTTTCCACCTCTTGTATAACCTCTATAATGCTCTGGTTCTAATCTAGAGTAGGCCCCTTATAGAGGACCAGATTTGCTACATTGAAGACCGGAGATAGACCAATATCTTCAGTGAGCTCTACCTTATAGGCATTGTTTCCATATTTGGCTAGAATAGTGCATGGCCCCAATCTTCTCATCTACAACTTATGTGGTACTCCCTTCTGTAGTGTGGCTTTGTTTAGATGGACCATGACCAGATCCCCTAATAGGAAATGAACTTCTTTTTTCCTTTCATCCACCTTTTTCTTGATTTTGCTACATTCTTTGTTAGTGTCTTTCTCACTGTTACATGCACCCCTTTCATGGAGTGTGTGAAGTCTTCAACATAACCACTACCCTTGGCTTCATCTTTTATTTCTCTAAGCTTGAATATACCTCTAGGGTATAGTCCATAAACAATTTCAAAAGAACTCTTTCTAGTAGTCTTATTCACAGTATCATTGCATGCATACTATGCCTGTCCTATGAGTTGATCCCACGTTTTTCCATACTCCTTTGTGAGACACCTCAATAGGTTCCCAAGGCTTCTATTAACCACTTATGTTTGGCCATCCTTCAGAGGGTGATATGCAGAAACAAAGGACAGATTGGCTCCCAATTTGTGCAACAATGTCTTCCAAAAGTGACTCATGAATTTAGTGTCTCTGTCAGAGACTATGCTTAAGGGAAAGCCATGGATTCTTACCACTTCCTTGAAGAATAATTGTGCAATATGACAAGCATCATGCACTCTCTTACATGGGACAAAGTGTGCCATCTTACTGAACCTATCCATAATGACATAGATATTGTCCATTCCTTGATTTGTCTTCGACAGTCCCACAACAAAATCTATGCTCAAACATTCCCAAGGTCTACTTGGAATGGGGAGAGGTTGGTAAAGGTTTTCATTTGAGGATGTGCCCTTCAATTTATGACACACTACACAAAATTCCACATACTTTCTGATATCCAAATTCATTTTGGGCCAAAATTAAAACCTCTGCACTAACTCTTGAGTCTTATTGACTCCAAAATGGCCACTAAGTGCACCATTGTACTTTTCTTAGATCAGATTTTCCCTAATTGATCCTCTAGGGACACATAACTGACTCTCTTTGAACAATAGATCACTTTGCATAGTATAGTCAGAAAATTCACTATGAAAATGATTTTTATACTCCTTACATACCTTGTATGCTTCTTAAAGTCTTCATCTTTTGCATATAGATCTTTGAAACTATCAATACCCATGCTCTGCAATTGTACTTCTTCCACTATCGGCAGACTTCTACTAAGTGCATCAGCCACTTTGTTCTGCACTCCTTTGTTGTGCTTGACATTGAAGGTGTAAGCATGTAATTACTCCACCCATTTCATGTGATTATGACTGAGCTTGTCTTGTGAATTTAGGAAGCTAAGTGCTTGATTGTCTAAATACACAACAAATTCCTTTGGAAGCAGATAGTGCCTCTATTTTCTTAGTGTTTGGACTAGAGCATACATCTCTAAGTCATAGGAATAATACTTCCTCTTAGCATCACTGATCTTCTCAATGTGAAAAGACACTGGTCTTCCTTCTTGGCTTAGTACCACTCCAATGGAAACATTGATATCATCACACTCAATTGTGAAGAGCTTCTCAAAGCTTGGTAATATCAAGATTGGTTGAGTGGATATCTTCTTCTTCAACAAATCAAATCCTTGGTCAGCTTTCTCATTCCATACAAAAAAAAATTTCATTCCACCTTTTATGGTGTCTAACATAGGAGCACAAATAACACTAAACTATTTAATGAACTTCCTATAGTACTGAGCTAGACCATGAAAACTTCTTAACTCTATTGCAGATTTGGGAGTAAGCTAGTTGACAATGGCTTCTACCTTGCTTGGATCCATCTTGAGACTTCCTTGAGACAATACAAACCCAAGATATACTAACTCCTACTTGAGGAATTCACACTTATCCAAATTGATCATAATCTTTTCTTCATGTAATCTTTTGAAAATAATCTACAGATGTCCGAGATGTTCCTCTTTAGTCTTGCTAAAGATTATTATATCATCTAGATATACTACTACAAATTTGCCAATGTAGTCTTTTAGAACTTCGTTCATAAGTCTCATGAATGTAAATAGGGCATTTGATAACCCAAATGGAATTACAAGCTGTTAGAGTAATAGTTTATCGGGTTATTAATTAAATCATTATGATCTAATTACTAACTTACCTTTTCACTCTAGTTGCTTAAGCTAACCTTAGGTTTTCCCTTTTAGGGTTTCGTGATTCCTTTTATAAGGATTCACCTCTTAGTTTTCTTTACAGAGTTTTTACATCACATTGTAATTGATAGAAACATATTGTTAATATATCGTTTTCTGTTGCATACGATGTCTCTGGCTTTTTAGCCTCCATAGCCATTCTTCTCTTCTGTCTTTGCTTCTTTCTTGTGACAGTCATGCATGCAGGTGTTCTTGGGAGGATTTGTGTTTATCAAATCTAACATGGTATCAGAGCTCTCCTACTGTTCACTGTTCATTCTTTGTTGAAGCAAGCTTATCGCAGTTCGAGGGTTTGAAGATCGCCAGTCTTTTTTGGCATTTTTTATTGGATATGGGGGGTCTTTATTTTTTGGGGCACTTTGGACAAAAACCAACCTCATGGTTGCGTCCAGAAGGCCCAAAAACCCCAGAATCCATATAAGGCACATCTGATTTGGACACCGAGGCCTCAGGGAGAAATTTCTTGGCCTATTAGGGCCGTACAGGCATGAGAAACGAGGCAGGATTGGCAAAATTTCAAAAAAAAATTAAAAAAACATTTAAAAAAAGTGCTTGTAATATATTTTTTTTGGGCGCCGCCACCGCACCACCGCGGCCCAGCCCCTGGCTGCGCCTCCACCTCGCCCACTGGCGTTCCCGCCACCGGCATCCCCGCCACCCGATGGCCCTCCTCCGGCGAAACCCCACCACCAAGCGTCCTCCACTTCCTGCCCCCTCAGCGCCGCCCGGCGGGTTTTTTTAGCCCCCACGGGCCTTTTGCATAGCGACTGGTCATATGAATGACCAGGGGCTGCGGCCTAGCCCCCTGAGCGCGCCATGCGCCCGGGGGCCCAAATTTTTTAGCCCCAGGGGCTTATTTTCTCATTTTTGGAGCACTTTTGACCCCCCGGGACTGTTTTCGCTCTATCTTGAGCATCCGGGGGTCTTTTTCTGACTTCCATATACCATCGAAAAGATCTTTTCGAGCACTTTCGGATGATGAAGGTTAGGGTTTTGGGTTCTACCATTTTGATAGCATTTTTTTCTATCAAATTCTGATGTCTATTTTTGCCTTTCGGGAGTCATATCTAGCTCATCTGGACTCCATTTTTGGCAAACCAGATATCGTCAAAAATCTGGTTCTGTGAACTATTCAGTTGCAGGGGTCTTTTTTCCAGATTCTTCTCTAGGTTTTCTCTCCTCTGAGTTTGGCAATTTATGCACTCTGGCGGATTGCTTGGGTTTTACAGGTCCTAGGATCTCTTCTACTGTACTTCTAGCTCACTCTTCTTTCTGACTTCTGAGCTTGTATGCTTCTTCTGTTGCATCTTTGTTCTATAAGCGCACTAAGATAAAGTGCCTTCTTCTGCATTTCTGATATTTCGAGCACCTTGTATGGTTTTTGTACTCGCACTCTGTTATAAAGTGCCATGGGGGGTTATGATGATTATGTCATTTTAGGCGCATCCACCTTTGTCAAGTGAGCATACCTTCCATGATATTAGCCCATGCTGTGTGTTGGTGACACCGCCCTTTATCCTATGTTTGTACTTCTGTTGCACTGTTGGTGTTCCTGGTTCTTTCTTCTGTAGATGTTTCTGGCATTGCATTTCAGTGTTCATGTCACCTCTCCTAGTTCAGCATTATGGGGGGGTTCACCTGTTGGTTCTATTACTTCCTGGTTTGATTGATCAGCTCTTCAGACATTATCTTCTCTACCTGGTCATGCACTTCAGTGGGGGTTCCAACAGTCTCTTCTGACAGAGTTTTCAGCTTCATACTTCGGAGATGCTTCTTGCTCATTCTTGTTCCTTTCTCTGGGACATCCTTTCACTAGATTGAAGGCTTAGTTTCCTTCATCTAGTTTGCTTTCTTGTTTTGGGTACCTGATCAGGCCTTGTTGCCGGGACCCTTCTTTCCTGCTTTCTGCAGTAGTTTCCTAGGTTTTTCTTCTCCCTAAGCTTATCTTAAGGGGGGGTGTTAGAGTAATAGTCTATCGGGTTATTAATTAAATCATTATGATATAATTACTAACTTACCTATTCACTGTAGTTGTTTAAGCTAACCTTAGGTTTTCCCTTTTAGGGTTTCGTGATTCCTTTTATAAGGATTCACCTCTTAGTTTTCTTTACAGAGTTTTTACATCACATTGTAATTGATAGAAACATATTTTTAATATATTGTTTTCTGTTGCATACGATGTCTCTAGCTTTTTGGCCTCCATAGCCATTCTTCTCTTTTGTCTTTGCTTCTTTCTTGTGACAGTCATGCTAACAGGTGTTCTTGGGAGGATTTGTGTTTATCAAATCTAACACAAGCCACTCATACAAACCTTTTGTGGTTTTGAAGGTTGTCTTCCATTCATCTTCCTCATTGACTCTAATTTGGTGATAACCACTCTTTAGGTCAATCTTTGTAAAGTACCTTGCTCCTCCTAAATAGTCCATTAGGTCTTCTATACTAGGAATAGGAAACCTATACCTAATGGTGATTCGGTTAATATCTCTGGAACCCATGCATAGCCTCCAAGTTCCTCCCTTTTTGGGTGCTAGGACAGTGGGTACGACACATGGGCTAATACTCTTTCTAATGAGGCCTTGGCTTAGGAGCTGTTGGATTTGCTTAGGAATTTCCTCATTTTGTTGAGGGGTAATCTTAAGGCAGCTTTGTTAGGAAGGGTAGTTCCTAGGATAAATTCAATTTGGTGACTAATATCTCTCTTAGGGGGTAGGTTTGTAGGTTGTTCATCACTGACAATGTTACTGTACTCTTTAAGTAAATCTTGTACCTCTTTTGGAATCTTTGTCTTCTTAGCTGCCTTATCTACATCTTCTTCTTTTGGTTTTATAAACAAAGCATATGCTACTCCCTCTCCTTCTTCTAGAGCTTGTAGGAACTCCTTCTCACTCACTAATAGGACATTACGACCTGAAGTCTTCACTTCTCCTTCTTCTAACAGTGACTGTATTTTAAAATTCACACCATCCTTTTTAAAGGAATATGCATTCTTAACTCCAGCGTATATGGCTTCTCTTTCACATTTCCATGACCTACTAAGTAAAAGTTGACATGCATCCATAGGCAGGACATCACACAATACCTTATCCCTATATCTTCCAATTGAGAAGTCCACCCATGCTTTTTCATTCTCAAGGACATGTTGTCCTTTGTTCAACCAAGTAACCTTGTATGGGTTACTGTGTGGAATCCTCTTCATATTTATCTTACTGACTACTTCCTCTGATACAATATTATTAGTAGACCCTAAGTATATGATGACTCTGCATACTTTACCCATCATCTTGCATTTCGCTCTAAAAAGTGATCTCCTCTGGATTGGCTCCTCTTTTTGTTGGTTCTTTGATCAGTGTTCTTATTGTCATCATATTCTCTCCTTCCTCTGATTGTAGGGGTACCTCAGGGTGTTTACTTCCACCACTAGACTCCTCTTGCACAAAATTAACTCTCTTGTCTCCTCCTTGGGAAGTACAACTCTTCTCCAGATACCTATAGGTAGGATGTCCCATCTGGTTACAATGATAGCATTTCATTGTTTCAAAGTAGGAACTTCTTCCTTGGCTACTACATCTTCCTCTTCAATTATTGTTAGAGCCTCTTCCTATGTTGAAGCTTCCCCTACTTGAGCTTCCTTCTTGTTTTTTTGTCAACTTAGTCTCTCCTTGATTCTTGGACTCTGAACTTCTACCACAATTTCCACTTCTCTATCCTCTGTTATCTCTTCCTCTACCTCTACCTCTGGTGTTACTGGAGTCTTGTTTCTTTCTCATCTTTTCTTCCACCTTTATTGCAAGTTGGTGGCATCTCTAAACAATGGTAGGAGTGAATAAGCTCAACTCATCTTGAATAGTCCATTTTATACCATTAAGGTATCTAGCTACCTTCATACTTTCCTCTTCTGCAATTATTGATCTCATGTATAGCCTTTGAAACTCTTATATATAAGAGTTAACATCCAAGTCTTCTTTCCTAAGACTTTGTCTCCTTTTATGCAACTAAATTTCATAGTCTTCAGGTACATATGCTTCTCTGATTTTGGCTACCATAGCCTTCTAAGTAGCTATGGGTCTCTTTCCTTCCTTCTCTCTCTCTCATCTTGGATAAATTTCCACCAAGTGAGTGCAAACCCTCTAAGTTTGTCTTTTGCAACTTTAACCTTTGGAGCTTCAGTAATGCCATCACATTCAAAGTGATTTTCTAGTCCTTCTATCTAATCTAGGACTATTTTTGGTTCCATCTTTCCAGTGAAGATAGGAACTCCTTCTAGTTCTTTACCACTCAATGCCTTTAATGCCTTTAAGAATGGTTCCTTAGTGAGGAAAGGGTCAGCTTCAAGGACTTCATCATCTAATTCAATCTCCTTACTATTTCCTTCAACCTTGTCCTTCACTTCTTCAGTCTTTTCTTCCACTTGATCCACTTTGTGTTCCAATTGTGCCAATCTCTCTCTGAGCAATCTATTTTCTTCTTCTTTCTCATATACCTTCTTTGCCAACTCTGCATTTGTCACCACTATAGACTCTCCTACTGACTCTTCTGGTTGTAAAATTCACCACAAGCCAAATCTTATTGTCTATGATACCAATCTGATAGAGATGCTCCAAGGTGTGCTTGCACAAACACTATCGAGGACTTTACTTGTCCTAGCCTTCCCTAGATCCTAAGCTCACTTCTAGGACCTTAATAGTCTTTTATCCTCTGGCCTAAGACTATCCTAACTCAACTCCAAGACTTAGTCTCTTTGTGCTTCACCTTCAGGGATCACTAACATTAAGGTTACTTCCACTCTTCACTCTTCCTTGGGTGACTCCAAGTGTAAACTCTTCACAACATCTTCACAAGTACTGTAGGGGGTGAAATTCTTGCTAAGACAACTTCTTGCCTCCCACACGATCCCATTAGAATAGGACATCATTGGCTCTACAAATGAACTCAATACAACCAAGGGATTTTTTCTTTTAAGCCCGCTTAGTTTATTAAGACCCAAGTAACAGTGAGCCTACTCGGTTAATTAAGACTCGAGTAACAGTGAGCCTACTCGATTAATGAAGCTCGAGTAACAGTGAGTTTTTCCCTCTTGTCTCAAAAAACTTCCAAACACTCCTGAAAGAAAACTTGATATCCTGACACCCTTTTAAAATACCTAAAGGATTTTGGAGGTCTTGTAATTCTAAGGTGCTCGTATAGAGGATTCCTATAATTCGGGGCTAATAGGACAAATAGGGCTATTTTTAGCAATCTTCTTATTTTTGCTCATAAATATACCTTAATGGATTGGCCAAAGCCTAATACTCTTGGAAGTTACCTATAGGACCTCTATGCTTCTGAAACCATGCTTGGTTCTATCCTTTAAATCCTTCCCCTGCAATTGCACGTCATTAGTTCACTGTCATGCACCTAACCGGGTACGTTGGACTCGCCTAGGGCATGACCTTAAAATTAGCTAGATGACTCTTCTAAGATCCTCCTTCCATATGTACACTATATAATGGCTTCCCTTCCATATCCCTTAGAGTCGTTATGATTTTCATGATGGAGAGCTACGGGGAAGCCATGTTTCCTCAAACTACCAAAACAACACTAGTAACTACTCTACTTGCAAAACACTTTAAAAAACTAAACTAATGAACTCAAAACAAATTCACTATTGAATGAGAAGTTCTTAAAACTATATCTACTATGCTCACACAACACTAGATCACTTATTTCAATCCATATATCAACTCTCAAACTCAAAATAAGTTGACTCTATACGAAAAACCAGAGCTTGGAGCTTTTTTCATTCAATATCCAAAACCACTCAATACATCTGTCTATTGCATCTCTCTGGGAAATGGAATCCATCACCACTAAATATTCCTTGTCCATTATTTTAGGCCATTACATTTAAGACCCATCATCATTCTTTGAAGAGAATCCTATTCTTCCAAATATTGTCATGCAACTTTTGAAAACTGCAAATGTTGTCATGCAACATTTCGACAACATTGACAACTTTGCATAAAACAAACTCTAATGATCTCCAATCAACCTACAATGATGTAAAAATATTATGGAGAATATTTTAGGCACATTTCTAACCTAGCCTAAGCCTTGAAGTCTTTTGGATTCATTTTCCCATTTTTAGGCTTAATCTACCTCTAACCACTAATAAAGCATAAACATCTAGGTTGGATTGATCCTAGTCAAATCCACCTAGGTACACACTTGCAAGACCTTCCAAGGTCAAAACCAAACTCTACTGAATTGGCTAGGGTCAATACAAGCCAAAAAAAAACTAGAGTAAGGATTATCCTAGGTGCTCCTACACCATTAGAAGTCTTACATGTTACTCCTAACAGGGTAATATCATCATAAGTGATCACAACTTCTAGCCCTAACAGGCACCTTCCATTTTGTAGATAGTGAAGCTTTGTGGGTTTCATCCCCACTGTAGTGTTTACCTTCTAACAAGAGTTTCTGCGTTACCAAATACTTGTGTCATTTGTAAATAATTTTCATAAATGTTTCAATTTTTTTTTTCATACATTTACATTTAAGCTATGATATTGCATGCATATAGTGTAAAAGCAACAATGGTTGGTTATACAAGAAATGAGTACTAAGGTTAATTGATAAAAGTTTTTAAGGGCACTGATTCACCCCTCCCATCTCAATACAACACCCTTTCATTATTCCAACAACATCACGTACATACAATCAATAATCCCCATATAGGAGAGAAGAAGTAGAAGAGAGATAAAGTAGCCCCCCCCCCCCCTTCAATGTAGAATGTACACTAATGGTAGATGCTCTAGGCTTGATGTAGAAACTGCTCCATGAGTGTAGAACATTGTTCCTCCCCTTAGGAAGAAATAAAATCAAAGGTGCATGTATGAATCCTCCCTAATTATTAGGATGAAACCTCAAAATGTATGGAATCTCTGAAACCTTCTCAAGTGTCCCCATGTCAATACTAAAAGGTGCCACCTCTAAATCATGTGTAGTAGGCCACTCTACTAAAAAATACAAGTTAGGATCAACTAAGGATGAATGTAGAACATTCTTCAAAGACTCCTTTGTCTCCTCTAAAGATAAAGTGACCTCCTCCAAATTTTGTATTAAATTATCCACAATCATGTCAACCTTAGAAGAATGATCAAATGGAGAATTAAGATGAGTGTCAGCATGTTCCCTTGCAATAACTAAAGAAGGATCATCCTCATCAAAGAGAATATGAATGTTATAAATGATGTATCCCAAATCCTTAATGTAGAACTCCACAAATAAACCAACAATGTCTTTCAAGAAGTCATCCCAAGGAGTTATATCTAGAAGACAAGGAATATCCTGGTGCATTGAAGCACAAGAATCCATGGATATATGAATGCAAGCAAAATTAGGAGAAATAGTAGAAATTGTCTCAATATGAGGAGATGGAATGGAATCCTCAAGAACGTGATCACATGTGAGAATACCCAAGCTTAATTAGCCAACTTTTCTCCTCAAAAACTGAATCAACCCTAGAAATGTGATCAAAATATTCTAAAGAATCACTATCATCATAAGGAACAAAATTTGAAAAGGTGCATAATCGAGATGCATGATCAACCACTCCTATAGAAAATATATCTCTACTCTCCAAGTCTCTAACAATAACTGAATCAAGATTGAATTCCATAATCCTCCTTTTTGCATCATTAGTGAGTTGATATATGGAAAAGAGAGTATGGGTTAAGTGAGATACACACAACACATCATTGAAGGCTCCCTCCCCCATATCAATGGTTCCTTTCCCAATCAAATTCATGTGAGTATGATTTCCCATCAAAATTGGTGGCATATGACAAGGCTCAAATGAAGAAAACATAGATTGTGAAGATGACATATGATGAGAAGCCCTAAATCTAGAAGCCATCTCCCTGAATCATGACTTGAGATAGCAATGAAAGCTTGTCATTTTCCCTTATTCTTCTTGTGATCCTTTCCTTTATTAAAATATTAATGTGAAGAAGATATTGAAGTAGTAATTCCTGAAGGTAGACTTATTTTATTCTTCCTAAGAAGATGCTTGAGTTCATCTATATCCTTCTTGTAGCAATGATGTTCATCATGTCCATTCTTCTTGCAATTTACACAAGTAAGAAAGTCCCTCTTTGATGATTTCCCTTTTTTATTGAAGTTGTATTTTGGTGAGGAGGTTGAGTGTTAATTTTCTTATTGTATCTTTGGATGCCATGGTTTATGCTTCTCGTTAGGCCCCTTTCCTTGATTTCCTTTATTTTCTACTAAATCCTTAGACTTGGAAGACTTGAGAATCCCCGTGCTCATCAATTTTGTTTTTTCTACCATCAACATCTTTGTGAAGGTATCAAATGAAGTCATGGTGTGTGAAGGATCCATTTTCATCCTATGAGTATGGAAGCTAGAAACAAATGTTGAATACTCCAATGGAATAAGCTCCAACAAAATTGTGAATTAATTTTTCATCTGATTTGGTCATGCTATAATCCTTAAGTTTGGCTCTAAGTTCTATGGACTTAGCTACATAGTCTTGGATTGTATCAAAGTCTTTGGGATCCAAATTTGTAAGTTCTCTATCAAGTTTAAAATCCCTATATTTATCAACTTGACCATACAAAGTGCTAAGTTTATCTGAAGCTTCTTTGACTAAGGTACAACCCTCAATATGAAAGATGAGATCTTGTGTGACATATTGTCTAAAAGTTCCAATAGCCTTTTTATTTTGACTAATCCATTCTTTTAGATCATCAAGGTCATATGGTGCAACAAGATTTCCATCAATATAATCACTATATCCTTTTTCCATTATCTTACTCCATGCATCAATTTTCCAAGTTGCATAATTATGTGGAGTTAAAAGTGGAAATTTAGGAGAACCCATGATGCAAAATAAAAGAAAAAATGAGAAAGAGAGAAGAACAACTACTCAAGACACCCCCTAAATTCACTCAATCAAAAACCTCCCCCCGAAAAAGAAATAAGAAAAATAAAAATAAAAATGATTCTTTTGGCACTTTATACATAGTGCGTGTACAATTACCACTTGCCAAAATGGACCTAAGTGGACTTCTGATTTTGATGATTACAACATATCAGAATATGAAGCGATATAAGACTCAACAAGATAAGACACAACATCACAAGTGCCAAAATAGGCCAAAATAGACCAAATTCTGAAAGTGATATTTTCGCCCAAATAAGCCTATAATCTGATAGCAAATATGGAAAGTTCTCAAAAAATAACGCACTTTCAAAAATACTTGCACATAAAAATGTGCCTGTATAAGCCTGAATGAAGCCTCTGAAGTCGCAAAATCAAGGATTAGACATGTACAGTCACCAAAAACTGTAATTTCTGCAAAATCTATGTACCAAAACTAGGAAATAGCCACACTAATGCAAAATTGAGGAGATTCTACCTAAAATAAAAATAATAATTGCACTCAAATTGGAGCTTGTATGACCAAGTTATGGCCTCTCAAAGTTGGATTGTCAAATCAAAACTGCATATGGTGAGGGGTCCAAAATTTGAAAATCTGATGACACCAACAAAACTCTGATTTTAAATTTGAAGGTCCAATGATCATCATAGAAGTGCAAATCCACTAAGATATGATGGTCATACGACCGTCAAACTTAACATAGAAAAATGATAGTGCAACCACAAGGTTAAGATTGACGGTTAAACAACCATCAAAGCAAAAAGAAAAATGCACCCTTTGACATTGAAATGATTGTCAAATTTAGAAACTTGTACCTAACTACATGACAAAAACCAACCTATATGGTTGACTGTGTGTTGAGGTGGATGTCCATACTGTATGGATATGTTGATATGGCAACTGTTGAATGTGTTTCTTACATGGATCTTACTACTGGCTGCCATGTGTTGACATGTCAGTGCACATGGAAAATTTGGGCGGGGTCATGTAGCGGTTGTGGCTGATGTGGCAGGAGGTATCCCATGGTGGGCCAAGTAGAGAGTGTGACCATGGGGGGGTTTTAGGATGATTGATCCCACATGTGAACGGGAGATTATTTCAGTGGTGTATTTGAGCGGCAGTCAGTGCAAGGAAAGTGAATAGCTTGTGGACTGTATGTATGTGGAGCTTGGTCAGTGGGTAGGGCTTAGTGTGGGGTAAGAGGATTGGTTAATGTCTCTTGGGTGATATGATGACCTGTACAGATCTAGCCCTTTGCAGTCACTATCAAGAAACATGGGGTACGACCCCAAATATTTTCAACATAAATATTCTAAAAAAATAAATGATAGAAAAATAATATTGAGATCCGAAAATATTCTGAAAAAAATTACTAGAGTTGTAGATCGGGTTGCCCAAGTCTGATTTGCAAATTGTTTTGCCTCAGATTTGAGTTTTTCCCAATATAGTGAAAATTCACCAGAATGGCCACCTTGATGCAATGACAAGGTTAGAGCTTTCTCTAGATGCTCCCACAACTTCCTAATATCCTGAATTTGAATCTTGGCCCTCTAAAAGTTGAAGCAAAATGCTCTCCATTGGCTATGCAATGAAACCTTCTATGGCTCTAGTAACATGTAATAATTTGTCGAAGGCAAAGAATGAAAATTCCAATATCTAGAAGATCAATAGATAGCACAAGAGAGACAAAAGATATGATCAAATCATTGATTCAATATTGATTAATAATATCTTAACTTCTTGAGAGGCTTAGGTAAATCAAAATCATAGGAATAAATAATTGAAAAGATATATGATAAAAGTAGAGATGCAACGGTCGGGAGGCCGAACCTTTGGTTTTCAGTGCCATGAAGGTTTCAACTATTAAGGTGGGGTAAGAAGGAGATGGCCTTCCAACAATATATTTTTGCAAAACTTTAGACCGACTTCCCTGAATAACCAAGCATGGCAGGATCCGGTTATGGGACAAAAGGATGGAGGAAGATATTTTCTCAAACCTAGATTCTCCCAGCAGCAATGGAACAACCCTTAATGGATAGATAGATTCCACTTTGATGATATTGAGCACAAATTATGGAGATTTAAACCAACAACCCAGATGACAATCTCGAAGGAGGTAAGTCTAAATCTCAATCCCCTTGTGCTGCAACTATACTAGTTGATCATGAGGAATGGAGTGATAATATTGATTATTTTAGATGCAAAGCATTTGTAATAAAATGGCTATGATCATGGCCAGTCTATGAAAAGATAAAAATTGGTGTTACACTATCTGTAGCCTTGTTTGTTTGCTGAAAAATCTAGCAAATGGATTTTACTTGGTTTTATGCCCTAATAGAGAAATGAAAGAGAAGGTTTTACAATCGGGTCCATAATTTATTGATGGGTGAGGGGTCTATCAAAAATATTGGGAGCCTAACTTTGACCCAACCAAGGAAACTTTAAAAGATATCCCAATGTGGATCAAACTAAAAAACTTGCCTCATGAATATTGGAATATTATCACCTTAAAATCAATAGGGGACAAATTAGGAAAGTTTGTAAGTTGGGCAGAGGCTATGGATCTCCAAGATATTTTCACCTACATTAGGATTTTGATTCTTTGGTAGGACATATCTCCTCTCCCTAATTTCCTTGAGCTAAACTCAAGTGCTATGATTTGGAAACAAGCCATTGAAAAAATGGAGGATGATGATTTATTAGCAGACTTAAATAACACCAAAATGGACCAGAAGGGTAAAAGGAAGGAGGAAGAAAAATTTTTATAGGAAATATTACTCTCATTAGAAAAAGCCAGATTACCTTCAACATAGAGATCATATTTAGCACAAATGATGAACACCAGATACACAAATGCTAATGATAGGGAAATGAACACGCATAAGATCAATCCCTTTGATTTAGTGATGCTTAATGATGAAATTTGGACTAGAGAAAATGATGGAAAACCTAATGTGGGGGTTATTGAATCATTTTTAAAATAAACATATAGTGTGGCTTTTATCCAAGACACTTTTGATTTAGTGTTGGGAAATAATCAGCTTGAAGCAGCAAAGAGCATGGTTGGGGCACTAGAAGATGAGGTTAGGGGTTTGGATACTAATGGGGATGCGGATGAAGAAATAGAGAATAAAGTTAAATCCCCTATTTCATGGGGGAAGACATCCAATAAAGCAACAAGGTCTTATAAAATTTCTTTGTTGAAGACATCCAAG
This sequence comes from Thuja plicata, assembly GCA_018584345.1. Lineage (NCBI taxonomy): Eukaryota > Viridiplantae > Streptophyta > Pinopsida > Cupressales > Cupressaceae > Thuja > Thuja plicata. Next base: position 943,814 of record MU225246.1, read on the forward strand.
TAAACACTTTTGAATCTTCACAAGGGGTGGACAATCTCTATGCACACCCTTCAGGGGAATATGTTGTGGAGAATACTATGGGAGAGGGAAACTATGAGCCATCTTGTTAGTTTGATATAACTATAAAATTGGTCAAGGATATCTCCATATCTCCATTCAGGAATCTGGGGGACTCCTTTGAAGATGTTAGAGATAGCGGGGGGAATTTGATGGGTATTGAAATAAAAGGGGATTTACATGATGACCAGAACATAGATGATTTTTTGGGGTTATCCAAAAAATAGGGAATTTCAGAAGTAAGGACAGTTGAACAATCATATTCCTCAATAGATAAAGCTAAAATTGGAGAGAAGAAGAAAAGGGGAGCAAGCACCCTCAAAATGAGACTCGCCAAGACTGGTTGTGCTAGCGGCTAGAGAAAACTGAGATAGGGAAAAGGCCAAGCCTTTTTCCCATGAGAAATGAAGCTCCTTTCATGTAATGTCATGGGTTGCAATGCCCCTGACAAATTTCACTTGATCAAGTGTTGTCTTGACCTGGCAAAACCGGAGATGATGGTTTTATAGGAAATAAAACTAAAGAATGCAGATTGTGACTTTTTTGCAAAGAAATTTTACAAATGGAAGTGTTCATTTGCAAAGGCAGAAGGTGCCTCTAGTGGTTTGGGGATATTATGTAATGAATCCTCAATCTCTATCCACATTATGCATAAAAATTAGGTTTTGGATGTGGGCAGTGGCTGACTCCAAACATCTACTATCAAGAGTTAACATTATTAATGTCTACAGACCAAATAATCCAAGACTAAAGCATAATTTGTGGGAGGAAATTTCAGTTTTCTTACATGCTCATTCTGAAGAATTATTTCTAATTGTTGGGGATTTTAATGCAATTTTTAGACCTGAAGACAAGAAAGGGGGAGTTGGGTGGTCTCGACAAAGTCAAAGGGATTTCAGCAACTTCATCATGGATAATGGTTTGTTGCAAATGGACTTTAGGGGAGGTGATTTTACATGGAAAAACTTGAGACTAGATTTCAATAATATTACTGAAAAACTTGATAGATTCCTGATATATGGAGATTGGGCCTCAATAAATTGGATTTACAATGCAGAGATTCTCCCTTTCACAGGCTCGGATCATTTTCCAATATGCCTGAGAATACATGATGACACATCTCCTGATCGGCGCCCATTTAAATTTGAAGCAATGTGGTTAAGGGATGATGGTTTTGATGATTTGGTAAAGGATTGGCGGGCTCATGCTCCTCTATGAGTTGGCAGCAAAGCTTTCCTTTTTAGTAAAAAACTACAATATTTAAAGGAAAGACTGAAAATCTAGAATAGAGAAAGCTTCAAGAACATTTTTGTTGAAAAGCACATAATTTAAGGAGATCTAAAAACTTTGAATGAGAAAGTTATATCTCAAGGGATGACCAATATTAAATATGTAGATGAACAAGCCCTACTAAAGAAATACTCAGAAATTTTAGCTAGAGAGGAAACATTCTGGCAGAAAAAATCAAGGGAACTATGGCTGAAGGAAGGAGATCGTAACACTTAATTCTTCCATAATTCAACAAAGGTTAAAAGAGAAGAAAATATAATTGTTTCCATCAATGATCACAATGGGAACTTGTTAGAGATGGGAAAGGAGATTAATGAAGAAGCTATCAGATATTTATCTTCTATTTTTAATGAAGAAATACATAAACATGATGATATAGACGAGATTTTGAACACCATACCAAAATGCATCTCTGAGGCACAAAATGTTTTACTAATGGATCCCACAACTAAGGAAGAGACTAAATGTGCCTTGTTTGACATGGGGGGAGATAAGGCCCCATGACCGAACAACATCACTACTCTCTTTTTTCAACACTTATGGGTTTGTTAGGAGAGGAAATCTGGGGGGTTGTGGAAGAAGCCCGCGGTGGGGGTTTCATCTTGAAGGAATTCAACAATACATTTATTGCACTCATTCCTAAGAAGGAGGTGATCTCAGGTTTTGATGACTCTCGCCCTATTACATTATGCAACACAATTTATAAATTTATATCCAAAGTGATAGCTAACAGGCTTAAACAAGTTTTAGATAGTGTTATCTCTGAGGAACAAAGTGGTTTTGCCCTAGATAGATCTATTTTTGAAGGTATTATTGTAGCACATGAAGTTATTCATATAGTTAAAACTGCAAAGACAAATAGAATGATGGTTAAGATTGATACAAGAAGGCCTATGATGATGTAGATAGAGACTTTCTCCTAAAAGTGTTGGATAAATTTGGTTTTGAAAATGAATGGGTTTCCTGGATTGGTAGCTGCCTCTCAACAGTGAGATTATTAATTATGGTCAATAGAATTCTGCAAGGTTTCTTTGAAACCAACAAGGGAATAAGGCAGGGTGACCCCATATCACCATTCTTATTCATTATCATGGCTTAAGTGTTGGTTAGATTAATTAAATACAAGAAGATTGGACTTTGGCATGGAATTAAGGTTGCAGAAGAGGAGCCCTTATCTCCCACTTGTAATTCATAGATGACACTTTCCTAGCTAGGGAAGCTTCACCCAGCGACGCAAAATTGATAAAATCAACAATTGAAAAATACAATGAAGCCTCAGGACAGAGAAACAATTGGAGGAAATTGGAGATTTATTTCTTCAATACTCCTCCTCAGCAACAGAGAGAGATATGTCAAATTTTGGGAATGTGGAAAGGCACTTTACCTGCAAAATATTTGGGAATTCCTTTATTTGGTGGAGCATGTAATTCTGACATGTGGTTGGATTTAATATCTTCATGCTAAAAAAATGGTTGGATGGAGGGGTAACTGGTTGTCTTCTACTGGTAGGATCATTATGTTAAAAAAAATTATTTATGCTATTCCTATTTTTCCAATGATGTGCTTCAGAATCCCAACTAAAGTTATTAACGAAATTGGATAACAAATATGAAAATTCTTTTGGAATGGAGCCAACCAGGATGACTGGATTCCTCTACTTGCTTGGGAGAAGATCTGTATGATGACATGTAACTAATTGGATGTTTGAAGATGTTAAGTTGATCACCAAAAATGAAGAAGGAAGACATTAAATCAGTTTATGGATTGTATTGTCATTGATGTCAACTTGATATAAAATAATCGGTTATAATCAAACTGTCAAAGACTTCAGAGGATTAGAGAGATAAAAATTATGCTTCCTATAATGTATAAAAGAAAAGCATTCACATTGTGACTACAAACACTGACAGTCAAAGGAACCCGATGGATAGAGATCACCAACAACCAAGTCACAATGATTCCCGACCAAGAAAAGTGATGAGCAGAATCACAAGCTAACTTGATGGCTAGAAACATAGTGCAAACTGACGAAGAAGCCCGACGAAACTGAAGTGTTGACCGATGCTATCAAAGAGTTAAAACTAAAAATAAATGGAGTTCACAAACAATAAAATATCTAGCTGGCAAAGCTAAATATAGACTTAACTAGTTGTTATCATTGTTTTCATTGACAAGATAAGCCAGAGATAAGTAATTGATTTAAAGTTGGTTTGTCAATTGGCAAGAGGATCTCAGTGAGATAAAATAGGAGTTTTGCTTTAAATCTGATTGGAAAGAATTGTGGATCATGCCAAGATCAAGAAAATCAAGAACCTAATAACGATGATATCATGTCTATAAAGAGACAAATCAATTCATTGTGAATTGGTGTGGGGAGAGAATGAGAAAGAGGATGCTAAAGAGAAATTGGCGAAGAGACAGTGCTAATCAATCAAGCTAAGGAAAGAGCTAAAGAATTCTAAGGACTCCGAACAACAGAGCATAGCGTCACTAAGCAGAATCAAAGTGGAGGAAAGGTATAAATAGAGTTATATTGATCAGAGTATTTTATGAGATTACAATAGATCTGAAAGTCTGCAAGTATAAGTTGTGTATGTGAACAGATCGTATTGTTTCAGTTTAACCATTGATTCAAAAAGTCTCTTAACCAAGTGGGATTTAAGGATCCTTTTTATATTGAGATACATCCAATGGAGTATCAAAAAGTTTGATCATGAAGATAGCATGAGATGCCATATACCAATTGACAGGCCAAGTGAGTGTTTGATCAAAGATGGTAGCATAGAGATGCCCGATATCAAGTGACAGACTAAACTTTCAAATCCTCTAACAAGGTCACACCTAACAGTGTGTTTGTAACCTTTAACAAGTTTGTCTCTTCACCGAGCTCACTTTAGAAGAGTGAAAATTTTGGGTTACCAGTCCCAAGTGTTTTTTCCCTTAACAGGGTTTCCACATTAAAAATCCATTTGTCAATGTGTTTATGAGTCATTACTTTAGTGTTTTGCATTACACATAACTTAATTGGATTGATTGGTATACTCTAGATAATTTACTGTCTGTCAGTAAATTAACAGACTTCTTTTTGGTAAAGACACAGTAGAAGGTTTTACAAAGCAATCCGATCAGTAGTAATTTGATAAAGTTTTTGGAGGCATTCATCTTATAGGACTGAAGATAACTAGAGGTATAATTTTGTGGTACTAAGTGTGTGTGAGAAATTACACCTTCATGAAATTAGGATTCTAAACTACAATTCTATGGAAAGAAATACAATAATTTAATCTAAGAATTGTAATTAAATCCATGACATCTCATCGTTCCCTATCTAAGCTTTGTTAAGAGAGCTCACAGCCTCAATTTCTCTCAAGGACAATACTAGAATGAGAAATTTAAAGATAAAATGTCTAGATCTAGCTCAAATTTTCAAGATGATATGAAATTCTAATTCAAAATGCTCATGATATGCTCCTCAAATTAACAATTGTTTCTACAAATGCTCAAAAATACTTCTCAATTGCTCACAAACTCTCTCAATTGCTCAAAAATTGCCTATAATGAGGATGCTTTGCACTTGAATTTCTAGGATATGAACTGCATAGAAAATAGCTTGTATTTATAGAAAATTCCCAAGGGTAGGGGGTAGAGTCATTTAACCATGGGTTAATGCTTGGTTGAGTTTTATCCCTCAAATGGTTTCAAATGGGGGGACCATTTAAATGGTTGTCCTCAAAAGGTGGGACAAGAAGACAAAATCCTCAATTCTTATTGGTTGATCAAATTGAGTTGAAAGAAATTAGGATTTATTTAATCCAATCATTTAAATAAATTAGCCATGTAAGGGTGAATGGGTTGAATTTGATTTTTGATTTAAAACTATATAATTAATTGATTAAAATCAATTATATAATTTGATTGATCCCTTTTACGCTTAAATTTGATTATTTGATTTCATGATTATTTAATCATTTGATTTTAATTTGATTTTGTCCAATTTCTTTGATAAATGTCCATTAAATTTGATTTTGATCCATTTTGATGCATTTTGATGAGATTTAGGGCAATTGGCTGAGATTTGCATATATGGATGTTTAAGAGACACTTGGTCAATTTTAGGTGTCTACACTAAGTTTAAGGGTTGATTATTGGAATATTTTTGAGGCCAATGATTCACACCCCCCCCTCTTAGTTATTACTAACAATTGGTATTAGAGCTTTTTTGCTTAGAAATGGAGTTTAACAGCTCAAGCAAAAGATCACAAGATGAACAGACGAGATGTGCCCAAGTTGAATAAAGACAACTTTGCATCATGGCAAAGCAGAGTAAGACTCCACCTATCACGTATTGGAAATGATATTGTTCAATACTTAGATACTAAATATGTGTTGCCTACAGGACCTCACACTCTTGAACAATTAAGAGTCAAGCATGAGCATAACTGCATGATGATAGAACTTGCATCATCACT
>MU225246.1:952542-978607 GCA_018584345.1 Thuja plicata
GAGAAACATGGTATGTAGACTACACAAAGCCTTGTATGGATTGAAACAAGCACCTAGAGTCTGGTATGAAAGACTTCACTCATATCTCATTAGCATAAAATTTGTTAGAACAAGTGAAAATAGCAATCTATACTTAAAAGAAGATACCGATGGTAATATTTTGATTGCCTAAATTTTTGTTCATGATATCATTTTTGGAGGGAATGAATTATTATGAAAATCCTTTGCTAATGAAATGAGCAAGGAATTTGAAATGTCTATGTTTGGGGAGATCAAATTCTTTCTTGGTCTACAGATTCTTCAACAAGATGCAAGAATTTACATCACTCGATCTAAATACATCAAGGAAGTGCTAAAGATATTCAAGATGGAAGATTCCAAACTAGTTGGAACACCTATGACTACTGGATGCAAGATGACAAAAGAAGACAAGACAAATGAGGTAAACTAGACCTTATATAGATCAATGATTGGCAAACTGATGTGTGTTGTTCACACAAGACCATATATAGCACATGCAGTGGGGATAGTTGCAAGATTCTCTGCTAATCCCAAAGAATCACATATGACTGTTGTGAAAAGAATTGTAAGATATCTGAAGAACACCAAAGACTATGGCTTATGGTACAAAAGAGAAGGAAAATTTAAGCTACAAGTCTATACAGATGTTGATTGGGATGGAAACATTGATGACCGAAAGAGCACAACTCGAGGAGCATTCTTCATGGGTGACAAACTTGTCACATGGATAAGAAAGAAGCAAAGATGCATCTCTCAGTCAACTGTAGAAGCAGATTATGTGGCTACTGCTGCAAATTGCTCTAATATTGCATGGATCAAACAATTACTGGAAGGTATGCATATGAAGATCTTTGAACCAGTAATTATCTATTGTGATAATAGCAGTGCAATAAACATTTCTAAGAATCCAGTCATGCATGCTAAGACTAAGCATATTGCTATCAAGTATCACTATGTGAGAGAACAAGTGCAAGAAAAGGAAGTGACAATAGAATATGTTCAATCAAAGGAACAGTTAGCTGATATATTCACCAAGCCATTTCTGAAGGATACTTTTGAGTACCTAAGACAAAGACTAGGGATTCAACCCTTGTCTATCGGTCAGTAATCTAACTAGGAGGTTGCATCAGCCCATATCAAATTTGAAGATCAATAATGTTGATGCAAACACTAAAATGGAAAGAAACAAGTACATCTGTACACATCAAGGTACAAATCTACACCGAAAATTAGAATATTGTATTGTTGATGGATAGGGAAGTTCAAGGAATATATTATGCAAAGGGATGGAATATGATATAAATGATAAATCAAGGAGAAGTTTTTTTTGGCATTATTCTCAAAGGGAGAGAAATATCGCATTATCATACAAAAGGGAGAATTATCATCAGGGAGAGAAATTGATTACAAATGAAATATCCATCTAAGGGAGAGAAGCAACAAAGGGAGAGAGTTCAAAAAAAAGAGAAAGAATGTTGTCAAAGAAAAAAGAGATTATCAAGAAGAGGAACGCTCAAGGCAGAGCACATATCAGAATAGAGGAATCAGATGATACATCTATCTAGTGAAGGGAATAAATATTGAAGACAACCACTCTACAAGAAACAAATCTAAGTTATTTTTTGAGCTTACCGAAAGTCAGACACTTGTAATATTTACATTAGGAAAGCTTGATGAAACTGTATATTTCATATTGTATTAGTGATAGTATAGTATGATAATGTAGTATGTTTCCATCAATGCCAAAGGGAGAGATTGATGACATGTAACTGATTGAATGTTTGAAGATGTTAAGTTGATCACCAAAAATGCAGAAGGATAATGCAAGACATTAAATTAGTTTATGGATTGTATTTTCATTGATGTCAACTTGATATAATCTAATCGGTTATAATCAAAGTGTCAAAGACTTCAGAGGATTAGAGAGATAAAAATTATGCTTTCTATAATGCATAAAAGACAAGCATTCACATTGTGACTACAAACATCGATGGTCAGAGGAACCCGACGGATAGAGATCACCAATAGCCAAGTCACAGTGATGCCTGAGCAAGAAAACTAACGAGCATTACCGACAAGCAGAATCACAAGCTAACCTAATAGTTAGAAACATAGTGCAAACTGACGGAGAAGCCCGAGGGAACTGAAGTGTTGACCGATGCTATCAGAGAATTAAAACCAAAAATAACTAGAGTTTGCAAATGAAAAAATATATAGCTGGAAGAGACAAATATAGACTTAACTGGTTGTTATCATTGTTTTCATCAACAAGATAAGCCAGAGATAAGTAATTGATTTAAAGCTTATTTTTCTAGTTGGCAAGAAGATCTCAGCAAGATAAAACAAGATTTTTTCTTTAAATCTAATTGGCGAGAATTGTGGATCATGCCAAGATCAAGAAAATCAAGAACCTAATAACGGTGATATCATGTCTATAAAGAGACAAATTAATTCATTACGAATTGGTGTGGGGAGAGAATGAGAAAGATGATGCTAAAGATAAACTAATGAAGAGCAACTTCATTCAGTGTTGATCAATCAAGCTAAGGAAAGAGCTAAAGAATTATGTGGACACTGAGAAACAGAGCATAGCATCACCAAGCAGAATCAAAGTGGAGCAAAGGTATAAATAGAGTTATATTGCTCAGAGTATTTTATGAGATTACAATAGATCTTAAATCTACAAGTATAAGTTGTATATGTGAACAAATCATACTGTTTCAGTTTAACCATTGATTTAGAAAGTCTCTTAACTGAGCGAGATTAAAAGATCCTTTCTATATTGAGATACATCCAATGGAGTATCAAAAAGTTTGATTATGAAGATAGTATGAGATGCCAGATACCAATTGACAAGCCAAGTGAGTGTTTGATCAAAGATGGTAGCATAGAGATGCCCAATATCAAGTGACAGACTAAACTTTCAAATCCTCTAACAAGGTCACACCTAATAGTGTGTTTGTAACCTTCAACAGGGTTGGCTCTTCATCAAGATCACTTCAGAAGAGTGAAAATTTTGGGTTATCGATCCCAAGTGGTTTTTCCCTTAATAGGGTTTCCACGTTAAAAATACATTTGTCATTATGTTTATGATTCATTACTTTAGTGTTTTTCATTACACACAACTTAATTGGATTAATTGGTATACTCTAGATAATTTACTGTTTGTCGGTAAATTAACAAACTATTTTTCGGTAAAGACACAGTAGAAGGTTTTACAAAGCAATCTGATCAGTAGTAATTTGATAAAAGTTTTTGGAGGCATTCATCTTATAGGACTGAAGATAACTAGAGGTATAATTTTGTGGTACTAAGTTTAAGGGTTTATTATTGGAATATTTTTTAGGCCACTTATTCACCCCCCCCCCCCCACCCTCAGTTATTACTAACACTGTAAGCCTAAAACAGGGGGTGGGNCCACTTATTCCCCCCCCCCCCCCCACCCTCAGTTATTACTAACACTGTAAGCCTAAAACAGGGGGTGGGCTGGTATTAGAGACTAATAGCTGATGAATACTTCCCTTGGTGCCAAATTGGTTTGGTGCATCTTCACAAATCCCAATAGAATGTGGGTGAGAAGAATTAAAGAAAAATATATAGATTCATATGAAAACAATAAGAGTCTCACAACAAGGAATCCACCTAGAGGCTTTGCAATATGGAACTTTATCATATCTTATAGACATGTCATAACTGAGAATATCTCGTGGAAAATTGGGGAAGACAAATTGGAAAATTTTTGGGAGGATTCATGGGAAGGTTATCCAGCATTGAGGGATTTTGCTGAACTACATGATTTACGAATGCATTTTGTTAGAACTTGGGGTGAGAATGTTGCAGATTACATGGAAAGGAAGGAAAGCCCACTCGATTGGGAATGCTCTTGGAAAATTTTGGATAATGCAGGGCTATCAAAGAAGCAAAAAAATGTGATGCAAGATGTTTTTGAGTCCAGTGATGTTACTTTAAACAACAAGGAAGATATTCTAGTCCGGTGTGGATCCACTAGTGGGAAATACTCGATCAAATTGGGCTATCAAATATTGGAAAACTTTGATAACAAGGACCAGTGGCCTACAAGATTATGCTGGGGTAAGGACTGCCTCCCAAAATTTGTGGTCTTTTCATGGTTGGCGACAAGGGGAAGGATTCTCACTAGGGAGAGAAGAAGGTGATTGGGATTCATTGGCCCTGATTGATTCTATTTAAGGTATCAAAAAATTAGGCAGTTACCATGAACCAGGGATTGGACATCTGACTGAGCAGTTATCCTCCTTTATAGAAACTCATTTAATTTATCAACCCAAGGACCTATTACTTGAAATGGGCCAGCAAAGTATATGCACCAATGATTCTTACTCAGACCACGCTATGGTTGTAGGAAACAAATTGCTTTGAAATGAAACTAGATTCTATAGATGTAGGAAACAAATTGCTTTGAAAGGAAACTATTCTATAGCTATAAAGAATGTTGGAAAGGAAATGAAGAAGTGAAAGTTCTTGAAGGAGTACTACAACTTGGAAACACAGACTTGAAAACACAATTATAATGCTTCAACAGTTCTGCCTCTTTGGCTACAGGAAGTACTAGACTATCCTGCGGCTTTGGCTGCATGAACTATGTTAACACCAGAATTACGACACCAAGATGCAGGAAACTTATACTACATGAAAAATGATCCTAACTAGCTAACATAGATTCCTCACCAAGTGGGCCCCCTTGAGTGAGTATCCAAACTCAATTATACTAAACTAAATATTAACATTTCATTTTCTATTGATTAAAAAAATGAATTACAAGATTCAACTGTAAAGTAACAGAATGTAAACTATAACTGATAACGCCCTCCTTCTCATGTAGGAGCGGGGCTTTATTTAAAGAAGAAAAAACATCTAACTACTAACTAATCATGCCATAGAGATAGGCAAAGCTTTTATTACAATCCTATTAAACATGAAAGAAAACTATAAAACTGGAGATAGAATAGGTCTAGGAAAGAGGAAAGAACTATTTTTGACAACAAATCTAACTTCCCACTCTCTCCTAGATTTCTTTAGATAATTCATTATGTTGTCTCAGTCTTTGCTCGATTATTGCCACCTCGAGCACCTCAAATCCACTTGTTGGTGTTGCGCTTGAGTTTTCTCTGTATGCACCTATTCTAAGACTGGGTCAAGCGTCCAACGCATGGGCACAATTTACCTAGTCAAGGTGATGGTTTCTAAACTGATGCACTACATTCCAGATGTTAGGATAGAGACATTTATGATAATAAACCCCAAAATACACATACAACATTCATGTTTAAACAACTAATTCATTCAAAGAGACATAACCATAATTCCAAAGTAAGTAATATAGTATTTTCATCCAAGCATAGCATATTTAAGTGTCTTAACCATAACATAGGTCTGGTGGCAACATGCCACATAATAGAAAATATGAGTAAAAAGTATTTGGAAAAGTATGATGAAAGCAAGGAAAATATCTTAGTTAAAGCTATCCTAGGGCTTCTAAAATATGGCATTAATATGCCTCATTATTTCTGCCCCCTGCAAAGACTAATGTCAGTTCTCGGGCACTGAAACATTTTGGATCTTTGCAAGTACTCAAAGATCTCCTTCCTGAGTCTCGCCGCTCATGGAGGTTCCCACACACCAATAATATCCATTGGTGTGCTCCATTTTAATCCTTTGACTCATCTCCAATTGTTCATCTACTTCATTGTCAACACAGTTGTACAATGGACACGGGAGAAGAGGAGGCTGAAAGGAAAGGGGAAGCCACCTCTCAAGTCAAGGTTGCCTTCCCAAGTGTATGTGTCATTGAACTCTTTGCATTTCAGCTCATAGGTTGATAAGGTTGTGAGGTTCAACCTTCTTTAGTGACAATGTTAATCTATCCCACCTCTGTCTCAATCCCTTTGTTGCTTTGTTTTCATCTGCTAAGGAGAGTCCCTCAAATGCTGTAAATACTTCTTCCATGTTACCCAGAATCCTTTTTCTATGGGTAGAGTCCTTCAATACATACACTATCTCCATCCAATCATAGTATAACCTACAGGGACTACCACTTTCTAGTTGTAAGGAGAGTGTAACAGTTTGTTCAATTCCCCTGTCTTTCCTTAATTGTCCTCCATAGTTTATCTCATTACTAGACCAATAGAGTAGAGTAGATAGGTGAATATCACCAACAAATAACAAAGGATTCCAATTTGTATCAAAGGGAACATCACAATTGTGCAAGTAGAGTTCACATAATAAATTCCTAACACAATTCGGTGACTGGTCATATGTAGCCGTAAATTCTTGTGGTGAGTCTATGCTTGTGTGCAGATCCCTAAGAATCCTCATTAATTTAAACATTAGAAATTGTTCCTTTATACATAGTGCATAGACCCTAGGAGGTGGTCTACATTCTATTAGTTGCGAAATTAATTCTATAACTGAATCTAACTTGCACTATAACATTTGTACTTCTTGTTGTTTTCTTCCTATTTCCCTTTTTAATTTATCCCTTTCCAATTCCCACATTGACTTTTCATATTGCATTTGTGTAAAGTAGTCAATGGAGATGGATTGGAGTGTTACCTGATTATTTCTTATTGGAGTGACCTATTATGTTGTTGTTGTGACTATTTCTAGTTCATCAACGGTTAATTCATTAGGGGTTGGAACTAAGGCATCATTCCCTTGATGATCTTCTTGCTGAGAAGAAGGTATATTTGTTGTTTCAATGTGTTCTGTTTCCATGCATGTTGTTTATGTATTCATTGCTTCTGTGTCCATTTCCTTGGCTATAGGATCTATTTCCATCATGTCCGAACACTCTGCACATGGGTTCCCTACTTGTGGTTGTTCCTTCAAAGACTCCTCAATTGGATCTTTAGGAGACAAACCAGTCATTGCAGGTGAGTTTAGTTTGTTTGCTTACTGTGTGCTCAAACAAACACTTCATCATGGAAGAGTCTCCATAGACATTGTAGGGAACTTTTGTGATGTCCATTCTTTCTTTACAGGAATGGTTGTAGGAGAAACAAGGTTTTCAGGTAAAACATGAGTTTGTTCCCCTGCATCTTTAGCTATTTTTGTCTTTCCCTTCTCTTTCCTCTAGGAACTCTATTTTGCTTATGGAGTCTACAAATCTGTAGAATCATTGGTTTCACCACTCCCTTGGCTAGGGTTTGGATTACCGGAAACCATTTGCTCTATTTCAGCTCCTAAAGAAGAAGTAATTTCATGCAACTTTTCTAGAATAGTAGTTTCATCCTTGTTAGGTGTGACCTCATTAGGGGCATTTCTCTGTGTTTCTTAAAGTACAGGTTGTGTCCCTTCTCCTCGTAACTATACATGGGGTGCGGTGATAAACTCATCCCAGGTCATAAGAGAGTTATCCCGTAAAGATCTTTCCACCAGGAGTTTTACCAACCCATGGTGGGTAGCTGCATTCAGCTTCCCCTTTCTAACCTCTTCTGAACTCAAATTTAACAAAGAATACATAAAATTAGGCACATTCACAAGGCGGCCATGCCGCAAATGACTCAATAGTTTAAAATGTGCAGCATGCAAAAATGAAAAATGTCCTTCATAAGTAATGTACCTTATAACATGGATAGCCAATTGAGAGTAATCTTCTGGAAGAGATGTTCTTTCGGTCCCCTGTTTGCTAGATTCCGGTGCAGCGTATGTAGGCAAGGAAAACTCAGCCATGGCCGCTTGTGCATCATGTTCATGTGGAAAATCTTCACCTGTAGTAGGAAGTCCTAAAACTTCCACAATTTGTGCTTCCAAAGCCTCCACCCTCAACCCTTTTACATAGGAAACCCCATTTCTATAAGTGCGTGAGAATTCCAGAGTCACGGCCTCATCGTAACCACATACCTTGATGAAACAGGTAAGCCAGCCCACACGGCTAAAGACTTGGATGCTTGCCTGATCCTATAATAGGGATGAGTGATCCCCTAGCTCATGGCGTATGGTTGCCCACCCATTTTTACTAAGAAACCCTATAGCTGAAACAAAAGTCCAAATCACTGCAACTTCCAACTGCTTTTCACAATTCTGCCTTCTATATCCTTAATGTTCCTTACCCTATATTCTTCCTTATATTCCACCTAATCTTTAGGATAGATAAACCTAGTGAGTGCTCGGTTTGGTTTTTTGGGTACTATGGCAGAGGAGAATTTGAAAAAATAGAGGTGGAAATGTGAGTTGGGTGTTTGAAAATAAAATAGCTTAGCAGAGAATTTTGTATGCTTTTGGGTTGTCACATCAATTAAATTGAATTGACTACGCAACATAGCTTAAGTGAGGGTCATTATGGCAAAACACAATTTAACAAACTTCCCCCTACAAAAAAGGTGACAGGTGTCCACACATGCTTAGTTATAAAGTACATCAGTACTCAGATGAATTACTAAATTAATTACAATGTAACGTATAATAATGTCAAATGAAATGAAAAATGTTTCAAATAATGAATGAAGGCATACCTAGAGAATAATCATTTGTAAATGCCTAAATTTGGAAGATTGGATGACGTGTGTTGAGAAAAAAGTAATGAGTGGCGTAATGATGATGGGACACATGAGTGAATATGACAGAAAACGTTGATGGGATATGATGTGATGGTGGCTTTATTACGAAAAAAGAGATTTTCATGGGAAACAAAATTTTTATTATGATTTTTTTTTAATGAAGTCAAATAGATGACCAGATTAAAAAGCCACTCCGATTGGCTATAGGAAAGCCTTCAGGTGGAGGAGGTACATTAGTTGCAGGAGAGTCTTTAGCTGGAGGAGTTTGGTTGGCTGCAGGAAAGTCTTCAGCTGGAGGAGGTCCATCAGCTACAAGAGGTGTGGTCACGGTAGGATGAAGATCAAATTGCCTCAAGAACTCAGCCTTAGTGGCTGGCTTATGGTACATATAGAGTCTATGACCATTTACCAATAATTTGAAGCGCACAGGGTCAATTGTAGACAATTGGACTGCACCATTAGCAAAAAAAAATTCAACATCATAGGGACCAAGCCAATGAGTTGTAAGCTTACATTGATTTTCTTGAAACTGGGAATCATAGAGAAGTGCCCAGTCACTAGAAACAACCATTTATTCTATATATGTGAGTCATGTCATTTCTTGAGTTGGAGTTGAACCAACTTTATGTTTTTTAAAGCTATCATTCTGATTTCATCCAGATGATTAAGCTGTAGGAGTCTTCTTATTGGGATGCAGGAAGATCTAAGTTGAGCTGCAATGTTGTTTGTAATGTTTTATGCTCAAATTCTATGGGCATTACAAAAGTCTTGTCATACACCAACTCAAAGGGTGTGAAATCTATAGGGTTTTTCCATGTTGTGCAGTAAGCCCACAAAACTTCATGTAATCTACTACTCCACTATTTCCTGTGTAACTAAACTATCTTAGTGAGGATGGCCTCGATCTCCCTATTTGTGATCTCTCCCTGACCATTTTCCTGGGGATGATATGGACTAGACTTCCTATGGAAAATATTGTACTCCTCCATAAGTGCAGTGATCAGATTAGAAGTGAACTGAGCTCCCTGATCTGTGACTAGTTCCTGTAGAACACCATACCTGATAAATATTTCCTCATATAAAAATTGTGCAACCCTGTTATCCCTAACATGCTTCATAGCCCACACTTCCATCCATTTAGTGACATAGTCAGTGCAAACCAAAATGTAAGAGTTGTCATTTGATGGGGGATTAATTGGTCCCACAAAATCTAACCCCCATTTATCAAATGGAGTGACTATTACCTAAGGAAACAGAGGAATTTCATTTGACTTGGTGGGTCGTCCCATTTGTTGACATCGATCACACTTGCGAGTGTAATTGGCTACATCCTTATAGAGAGTGGGCCAGTAATAGCCAATAGTGAGTATCTTCATTGATGTATGTTTGGCTGCAAATGGCAGCCATAGGGTTCATCATGGTAGGCATGGAGGATATCATATGTTTCTTTCTCATGAATACACCTCAGAATCTGATCGGGTCCAATGTAGAAGAGACAGTCTTCTAGCCAAGAAAAAATGAAAGGTTTCGCAATTAACATCCTCTTTTCCTTGGAAGAAAAATGTGGTGGTACCTTTTGAGCAACCAGATAATTGGCGATGTCGGTATACCAGGGGTATGAGTGGAAATAGAAAATAGGTGGTCATCTAGAAATCTATCATCAATGACATGTGGCTCATCGACATTCTGTAACTTGGAGAGGAAATTAGCAACTACATTTGTTTTCCCTGATTTATCCACTATCACGATATCAAACTCTTGTACCAATAGGAGCCATCTGGCATGCCTCCCTATGATAGCAGTCTTGTTTACCAAATACTTGATGGCTACATGATCAGTATGTACAAATATTTGGTAACCGGTTATGTAGTGGCAAAACTTGTTCAGCGCATATATCACAACCATAAGTTCTTTTTTGGTGACTGTGTAGTTCAGCTCTGCACCCTACAAATTCTTGCTTATAAAGTAGATGGCATGCTCTACATGCCCTTCTTTCTATCCTAGGAAAGTGCCTATAGCATGGTCGGATGCATCTGTGTGTGTATGGAATGACAATGCCCAATTAGGCCCTCGAAGTACTAGTGTCTAAGTAAGAACAATCTTCAGCTGTAGGAAGGATTCATCACAAGGTGTTATCCATAAAAATTCTGAATCCTTAGTGAGCAAAGAATACATGGGCCCTACAAGTTTTCTGAAATCCTTAATAAACCACCTATAATAACCAACATGCCCCAGAAAGCTGCGGACATCCTTCTGCTTGGCTGGAGTGGGCAGGTTCATGATGACTTCAATTTTAGCTGGATCCACCTGTATGCCCTTAGCAGAGATGTAATGACCTAACACAACACCTTTCTGCATCATCATGAAGCATTTCTCACTGTTGAGGGACAAATTATTCTCCTCACAGCTACTAAAAACTTTTCCCAAATTGACCAATTCCACCTCATAGGTTTCCCCATAAGTTGTGAATTCATCCATGTATATTTCCATGCAATCATGGGAGATACCAACAAAAATGTTGATGACTGCTCATTGGAATGTAGCCACAGGGGGAGTATTGTTTTCTTTCTTTCTTTTTTGTTTCTCCAAGGGGGAACTAAAATGTGAGATTATATGCCTAGTTTTGCAGCATCTTTGACAGTAGACAGTAGTGTTTTCATAAATAAGTGCCTAAGTCTTTTTACCTAGTTTTGATTGTAGTAGAATGAAAATTGGGAGATTCTTATTGACAACAACATTTACAAAAAAAGGGGAACTACAATGTGAGATTTTTGTTTTCCTAAACCATAGGGGGAGTATTTTTTTCTTTCTTTCTTTTTTTTTTCTCCAAGGGGGAACTACAATGTGAGATTATATGCCTAGTTTTGGAGCATCTTTGACAGTACACAGTAGTGTTTTCATAAACAAGTGCCTAAGCCTTTTTACCTAGTCTTGATTGTAGTAGAATGAAAATTGGGAGATTCTAATTGACAACAACATTTACAAAAAAAACCAAGTAAAAACTAACTTCGACATAGTCTTTGTCACTTCATTCATAGCAACGTAATGCCCAAATGTGTTGCCAATCCATTTGAAAATTTGTTCATCCCAAAACACCAACGGTAGACCAGGCAACCTGACCCACATGGGTGTGTTGACGGGACTTTGTGACCGGGTCCACCAATAGATGTAAGTTGTCACTAGGTACCGGGGTACCGGCCAACTTTTCCTGTAAAGGTTTTCCAAGGAATAAATTCTCTGGGCCTTCAAGCACGTGAGAGTCAGGTCTCGACGGTGCAGGAGCTGAGTTGGGAGTGTGACTGTTTTGTTTGAGGGGATAGTTGGTTATTTGGGCTCGTCTTCTCCGGGGATTTTGTTAGGTTGGGGTTCCCTAGAAGCATTCAGACTATCAAAGAAAATCCAAAAGATATTCCAGGGTTAGAAGTATTCCATTCTACTTATAGTTATGCAAATACATTTAAAACATCAACCATGCTCTAACATGCTACACTAAATACTAAATACACACAAAACCATCAGTTCACATATATCCAATAGCGAGGGGAAAAGAAGGTTGTTAATCTACTTAAAATATCAGAGCAAGGGACATTAGAAACATACAGCACAAAATAATGTTAATCCAGAGATCAGAATGCTAAAAACATCATTTCTAGAACTCCTCTTTCTTCATTAACAAGTTTCCAGCGAGCACTGGTGCGTACAATAATGGCTCCAAGGGAGAATCTATCTACTGAGAAATTCTAAGAACTAATGAGCATTGAGCTCTGCAACTACAAGAAATGAAAACACTAAAATGCTATAGCTATGGACTGCAAAATCATCAATTTCGTCGACCCTTGAAATGAGGTCAAACTTATTACTTATACACATGTTTTCCCTAAAGTTAACCTAACTTATATTTACACTTAATTAATAAAATATTATTTCTAGTGGCCAGTACTACCTGCACCATGCTACAACAACCTTGAGATGAACACAGGTCTGACAGACCAGCAGAATAAGACAAGATAAGAGGTATGGAAGAATCAACCTTGAGAAGAGAGCCAGAGGGAGAATAGAAGAAATCAGATCCCCTAGGGATCGAGGCTACATGCCTCATTAATGTAAAAGTGGCTCACTATCTCCAATGCACCAGGTGTTACTCTGGAGTGGTGCCTTGGGAAGACCATCTGTCATAACCATCATTTGAGTCAACGTGCCCTACTAGAGTCATCTACATTTTGACACCCTTATTAACTACTTGACAATGACCAGTTGGCTCCGGGGAACCTAGACGTGGGTCATCAAAAGAATGCAAAACTATGGATCTAAAACTCTGGGATCTGCGAGCTTATGCTCAAAGAATAATGAATACGAAAGAATGCACCCTATTGGTGAATGTCTCTGGAATCTGGAGAACTTTTCTTTCCCTTACTGTTCTTAAATGTTTCCAAAATTTGGCAGATGCCACCTCCATCAATGTCTTTGATTCTACCCCACCGGTCACAAATGATTCTAACCTTTTCTTCAATATCCCCAGCTCCTTCTCTGAATTCGTCAACTATTTTAACAAAGTCATGAACCTGGAGCATCATTATGGACATTCTTGATAGCTTCCCTCCATTGAAGTATCTGGTAGACTGATATCAGGACTCCATTAGCTCATCATACTTACTGAGGACATAGTCCTCCGGGTGCATGTTCCTATGGTAAAGGGATCAACTTTTGAAACCCTTGTGATGAATCCCTTGTACAAATTTAGTGAATACTTAATCGTCAGAACTTTCTCTTTAAGGGTTATGACTAGTTGCTTGCTTACCTCAATCTTGAGGCCAAGTCTAGAGTACTAGACCCGGAGGAAACCAAATGATTCCTCTCCCAAAATTCCTACCTCAGTGATGGCCTCTTCTTCGAAGTTCATTACCTCTGCTAATCCTATTCTCCACCCTTCATATTTTTCTTTGCTTTGCTCCCATAGGTGGATGGCAGTGTGTGCCTCACTCAAAATATGGTGGACCGAGTAAAGATCCAGGAGGGACACCTGTAATAATTGCCTTACGACCACTATCAACTTAGATATCCATCCGTCTACATGTTGGGCCTTCTTCTTCATGGCCCTGAGAGAATCCACATCACCCTATGCAAGCGGTAATCCAGAGGTGGAAGCTTTCAGGTGGATCTTGACCAGGGGCTGTGTAATTCCTACCAGAAGTCTGAGGAGATTTGCATTGGTTTCTCTTTCCTCCTTCAAACTCTGGGTCTATTTATTGTACCAGGCTTCTACTACTTTGGAGGCCTCCTTCAGCAGGTCCAATTCTCCCTGCTTATCTCTCTTCCCCAATGTTACCTCTGTTATCGCATAATCTTTGGGCCTTATCACCGCTGCATCTACATCTAGGGGAGGTGTTGCGATTGTTGCAATTGTATTTCCTATTGGACCAGTCCGGAGAGTATGGATTGTCTAGACCTTCTTAGTCTATTTGGAATCTGCATTTTGGGCCATCATCTCGACCAAGGAGAGTAGAAAACCTATTACAACCATCGGGGCCTTCCTCTTTCTGGATTCTACCAGCCATTGCGACAGCTGGGGCGGCTTCATTGTTAAGGCCTGGGGATCTGGACTCCCTTTGGAATCTAGTGGTGCATTCTCAGTATTTACACTATTATCAAGCTCTTTCTATTTTTCTTGGTCTTCTTCCTATTCCTGCTCTCCGGAGGCCTCAGTATCTTCTGCCTTGTTGGCGTCTTTATTGGTGATATCCAGGACTTCATCTCTGTCAGTATTGGTATCACCTATATCTTTGGGGATTTCCCCATCTTCTTACTAGTGTTGTTCTTCATCAGCATCATTCATCGAGATATCTTTCTCCATCTAAACATCTTTTGGAGGCGGCTGAGGCATCTGGCCTAGATTCAATGTTTCAGTTGCTATGATTACCTCACCAAAAGTACTCCAGGCGCATGCTCACCCAGAGTAACCAAAGGTGTTTGGAACATTATGGTTGGAGGTATGGTTGTTCCTGTAGGTCTGGTTTCTCCAGTTTTCAGTCATTCATCTGTTGTTTGCCTTGGTTTTTCCTCAATCTCCTAGACCAGTGTTTCTTCCCACACTTCTTGATCTGCTAGTGCTTCTTCCTGGGCTTTGTACTGTGAGGCAGCCTCTTTTTCAAGGATTTCCTTTTCAATAGGAGTCTTTTCCTTTTCTTGGGTGGCGATCTCTTCTACCACCTGATCTATGTCCCCATGTAGGTCCATGATCTTGTCCATCCTGAAGATATCATCAAAGTTTTCATGCGGGGGAGAGGTATCTGAAATATCATTCAGCTCAGGGGAATCTGAACTAACATCAACCGGAGGAACACCCAACATACCAAGTCCCAAGTCTATGCTTGGGGTGGGGTCCACCTACTTTTTTTTTTCTTTGTAATGGGGCCTCAGCATCCAGAATGTTTGCAAACTCTCCACCGGTAAAAACTTGTTCGTGCATAAGCGCAACTAGTGAAGGGGATCCCGTCGGGCAGGTGGATCCCACTGGAGTTGCGAGGAGGCCACGAGAAAGTTGTTCACTTATCTTTTGGCTCATCAACCTTGATGCCTCCATTTGTTCTTGTATTTGTTTCATTATGGGGAGCGAATCTTGGGGAAGCGCTAGAGTTAGGACATTTTCCTTCTTTTTCCCCTTGCTTTTGCTGGGTCCTGCGGCCTCGGAGGTCGAAGTAGACTTCCACACAACTGGCCCTTTCCAGGTGCTCTTCAGACACACATGGTAAAAATACATGTGGCTTACTTTGAGGATGGGATGATTTACATCCTTAATTATCAAGTTCTCTGGGGTGTTCCAATCTACCGGAGTGAGATCTAACTTGTCGATCCCTTGTTCTTTGTATTCTAGGGCCTCTAGCGGCCCATCATCTGAAAAACCCTTTGGGAAACCTTGAAGTTCAAGTGCTTTCATCAAGCCTTTTGATATCTATGAATGTTGGTGGGCCTAGAGATCAAAACTATCTTGGCAATCTGCCCAGAAGTCTTCAATATCACTTGTATGGGGGTCAAATGCATGGGGCAGCGTCATCGCTATCTTGCCCAGTGGATCAAAATTCTTCCTAGTATGGTGGAATTCCACAATCCCAGACTCTTTAGTTCATTGTCTGCCTCTTTTTATACAGCAAGACTACAAGAATAGTTCTCACAGGAAATTGGGAACGGGATGTTGGTTACCTTCTTTAATGTGAAGAGGGCGTGCAGCTTCATGATCTGTCTACAGAATTATAAGAGAATGATTCTATCCCCACAATACCGAGGAAGAAGATAGGGTTTCCCAGAGAAGCCGGTCACCCAAATATATGTGTGTTGCTGTAACTGGATGAAATAGTTCCCGTAAGTACTCACCAGTTTCATCGCCTCTTGCGACAACCGGTATCCAGAGTCCTGAGTAAGTGTCAAAATATTTTGGTAAATGAACACATCATTTACCCTACAAAAATTTGGGAAGCTAAGTTCCCACTAGACCTAGGGATAATGATCCCATGGCATCGATTGGCTAGGCCCATTCTCGAGAATGCCCACTATCTGCAAACCCTGAAAAGTGGGTCTTTGTTGGGCCAATGCCCATAGTACGTAAGATGTCATGTAGAATTTTGAGGTCAGGAGGATGCTCTTCAGCTATGTGTCTACATGGTTGGTGATGATGTCCACCCAATTGAATGTCTGACTGTGAGTGGTGATGCAGTAGAGAAAGTAGTACATCCATGCCAAGAAATTTTGGGCATAGGGGTGTCCAAAGAGCCTGCTTAGAAATATGATCCCCACCTGGATACATTCTTTAAATTTGGCCCAGGGGATCTTGAGCTTCATCTTTTTGAAATCCTTCCTTGGCGTCTTGAGCCAGTTGTTATTAAGATATTTCTAAGAGAGAAGGGAAGCTTCTTCAAACTCCTTTAGTGATGCAGTCTAAGAGAGAACAAATGCTCCCTTGAACTGTGGGATCCCCAGCCCTGAAGCAAAAGTAGTCTCGTCCAAGTTGACAGTAGTCGCTGGATAATGTAATGGTCGAGGATTGGGAAGAAAAACAACCTAAGTGGGGGCATTGTAAAGTGTTGCTAGTTAGAATATCAGCTCTGGTGCTTGCACCAAGCAGGGAAAAATTGTAGCTTTGATAAGCTCGGAGGTGGCCATGTGCTTCACCATAATATCTCTGGTGGTCCTCTATTGGTAAATGGCTTGGACCAAGCCTCAGATTTTAGCCCATAGTCCAGGCTCTGTCTGTTATATCTTGCAACTTACAGTCCACCTTGGACCCTACAAGAGCACCCTCCTTTGGGTACTTGGAAGTTAGTGGCAGCTTGGTCAGCATCTTTTTGGCCTTAGTTTTTGTAGCTGCCCGAGTGGTGGTAGTTGGCAGCTCTGGGCTATCAGGAGGAGCGATCACTTCAGACATTATGATCAATCAATCTGCAACCTACAAGACTGGAGAACTATCAATACATGATATGATAAAAATTATACTTTAAGGACTCTAAGGAATTCACCTCCATTTCACACCTGCCCAAAAACATGTTGAATGCATAAAAAATCCTGAAAGATTAAAATTAACAAGGATTGGATTCTGATTGACATCCAGGGATTCTGGGGTATTAGTTCAGGTGGCAAAAAGGAATGAAGACCCAGGGGCTTCTTAGCACCTGGAGTCCAGAAGAGCTAGCCGTTTTCGACATGACCCATAGGGAGTCGTACTTGGCTAACATGGGTCATCACGTGGCCACGTGGCAGGTGATGTAATGGCATTAATGGTGACAAGTGGGGCTGACATGAGGAAAGTAAATGCCAGATAGGATGGGATTTGAATGCCCACTCGCAGGAAATTAATCTCACCATTAAAGATGACATGACAAAGGAGAGAGAAAGTTGTTATGACTCGAACCAACGAGGTGTCGAGTTTGAACCATGGAGGATATCTCTTGGACAAGCTCGATAACATGGTGGGACATGAGGGAGTGTGATGAGCTCACAAAAATGGAAGGATATACATGGGGTATGTACACTTAAAATACAAAGGGCTGAGGGCCAAAGCAAACATATATACATATATGTACAGAAATATACAAAATGTACAGAAATAGAAATACTATCATACATAGGTGCACAAATGCTACCTTAAACTACAACTACACAGAGGGTGGACAACCCTTTGGCAGAGCCAACCCACCAACGGGGGGCGACAGAAAACAAAACTAGAGATGCAGAACAGGAACATAACCAAGAACAGAAACGAGATGAAAATAGGAAAACCAGAGAACAAAAAGAGAGCTGAAAGGCCTACCTGGAAGCATGGATAAAGTGGGAAGGATGAGCACAGGAGGCACTCTGCAACAAGTTAACCTTTGAATAATCACAAGAAAGCACTGTAAATCACTGTTAATTAACCACTTAAGTGTAGGGAGAAAAATGTTGTTTAGATCACCTTAATTGCCTTTGAAATCACTCTAAGTGCTTTAAGTGTTTGATCACGGTAAATGTGAAAATGACTGGTAACTTCTATTTATACCCTTACAGTAAAAATGTGTTGTTTTCCTTCCACAAACTCAGGGAAAGGAAAACCTTTCAAACTCTGGCCCCGAGGATTCCATGCAGCCATATCTTCCAACAAAAGAAGACATGATGGCAGAGAATCTCGGAGTCTAGGATCCGGATGACTCAAGAATGAAACAAACTCTAAGACTGAGTCTCGGTGATGAAAGAAGACAAAGAAAAATAAAAACAACCCTTGTGGAAGTAAATCCTAGAGGGAAACAAAGGAAACAAAAGAAAACAAGAAAAAAGAAAAATCGAAAAGGGGGACCCAACATTTTTCCTACAAAATGTAGGGATAGGTATGCAGGGCATAACAAATGGCAATTATCTGGGATGAAAGTCTTAGCACATTCAAGAACTTCAAAATCTCTGGTTAGAAAAATTGGAATTAATCTTTACCTGGAGTTTCTTGCTTGCAAAGCGCGAGGTGTCTGAGAAAATCCAGCCCATCAATGATTCAATCCTTTGTTCTTTCATTAGTTGTGAAGTGTGTGCTTTGAAATAAAACCAAGCCAATGACCTCCGGCAGAAGCAGAGAGGAGGCACTGAGTAAATTAGAACCAAAGCCATCATATCTTGTACGTTTCCCCTGGATACCAGACTTCTCCATTCTTCAGTTCTTTTATTTTCTTTTCTTTTATTTTCTGGATGGGAAGGCGGTACTCCTTTCACCGTTAACCTTAAGCTTAACTAATTTCAATGGTGGTACTTATTTCACCTTACCATCCATCTTTTAAATTTCCAAATAGGATGGAAATTTTTGGACCTGGGATATTTTAATGATTTCCAGACTTGGTCAACAACCAGTGCGACCTATCTGCTCTCAAGGTGTCTGATTACTTTTTTCTTAGATTTTGATTTAACTGATGTCCAGACTTTCAAGAGATGAATCTGATGCAGATTACCCATAACCTTTTACCATACTTACAAAATAACTCTAGGACATGGACCAATTCCACCATGCTAACAATAGATTCCAAATTCATCAAAATGCATAAGATACTATTCCAAAGACTAGATGTTATAAGAAGCACACCTGCCTACCACAAGAAGGCAACACGCTCGGAACCCGGGAGACAAAATAATATAAAAGAAAACCACAAACAAAGGAGAACACAAAAAGGAAGAGGCAATCTCGAAGGACAACCGACAAACTATTTACAAGGACAAGGTACTCCAAACGGAGCACCAGGAAAGATATTTGCAAGCGAGAACTCGACATAAAATACAACTTTGGACAAACTCATCACCTACCCCATTCAAAGTAGTGCTTGAGAAAATAGCCATTGACAGGTAATGGGATGGCTTCTCCAGTCATAGTGTTGAGGCGATAAGTATTTTCCCCATAAATCTCAGATATCAGATATGGTCTGAGCCAGAGCCATTGGAACTTGGTATGCTTTCCTTTCTTTTGCTGGGCTTTGTCCCACAAGAGGACCAAGTCTGAAATGTGAAAGGCCTTGTACTTAGGCTCTTCGATCAAACCATCATTTTACTACTACTTGATGATGCACAAAATGTTCAAGGGCTGCATCTCTTTATTCCTCCATTCGTACCAGGTTCAAAAGTTGAACCTCCACAATATTATCCCGGTTGCTGAATTATTGCATGAACTATAAAATTGGGATCTGTAAGTTGATGGGGAACACAGGGTTCTAGCCATAAACTAGATGGAATGGGGATATCCTAGGGCTTCCTTTATTCAGATGCAATCCACCTAGAGAGTGAATCTAAGCTTTTGGTGTCAGTCCTAAGGGTTCTATTCTAATAGATGTTTGATCACCACAAGTAGTTTTTTGTTTGTAGATTCAGCCACACTATTAGCCTGGGGGTAGTAGTTGCTAGAGAACTTCAGGGTGATCTTTCTTTTGTAGGTCCATTCGAGTAATTATGTCGAAGAAAATGTTGGACCATTGTCACACACTATAGAAAATGGCATTCCAAATCTTGTGACTATGTTTTCTTCCAGGAATTTAGTCACTACATCTGTCGTATTGTTTTTGCAAGGGATTCCTTCAGACCACCGGGTGCAATAATTGGCAGTAGTCAAAATGTACCAGTGGTTGGCAGACGAGTTGGGGTTGATTTCCCCAATAAAGTCAAATGCCCATTGGGCGAAGGGTCTAGCTTCGAAGACTGACTGTAAAGGCATGGCCGGGTTCCGCTAACGATGTGTCATTGTTTGGAAAGTGTGGCATCTCCTAACGTGAGTATAGACATCCTTAAAGATACAGGGCCAATAGTATCTGACCTGGAGGATCTGATGGGTAGTGGCGTCAGTAGAGCCATGCCCAGTTCCAAACTGTCCGTGAAACTCTTCAATTATTTTTGTAGCTTGAACCATGTCTATGCACCGGAGGTACACCCCTTTATAGTTCCTACAAAAAAGCGTTCCATTTTTTATCATGAAGTATGCGCTTTTCAGTCGCAGGGTGTGACATTTGTTTGGAGGTAGCCCCTCTAGGAATCTATTGTTTAACAACAAAAACACCAAGTTGGTATACCACGGATCTTGAGTGATGGACTCCATTGTATATGTTAGGCATTCAATATCTGGAGTTCCTTCTGTCATCGCTCTACATAGTCCCTGGCCTCGAACTATCTTCATGGTTTGTATTTCCAAATCATACTCTTGGAGGATGGCCATCCATTTCCCCTATCATTCACCCAATTCACTCTGCATCAATAGAGATTTCACAGTCTGGTCCAAGATGATAGCGTGTACCTTTCTCTAGAGAATGTAATGCCAAAATTTCTTCACAACGCGGACGAGAGAAAAGGCTTGCTTTTCCAAATGCGAATACCAAACTTTAGCATTTTTAAAGGGGAACCTCATAAAAGCTATTGGTCATTCTTCCCCTTCGACCTTCTGGGTCAAAACTTTTATGGCAGAATGCGGCGAAGCAAAGGAGTATATGTAAAACGGGAGGGAGTAGTCCAGACTAGCCAAGATTGACGCCTTCACGATCATTTGTTTAATCTGGGTGAATGCTCACTTTTCTTCTGGGATCCACTCAGTCTTTGCATCTTTCTTCATCATCTCATTGAGTGGCTTTACTATCTCGGCAAATCCAGTGATGAATCGCTGGACAAAGTTTATCTTTCAAAAGAAATATCTCATTTCTTTCTTATTGCCGCGCATCTGTAGATTCACCAGCGCTTCAATTCTCTCAGGGTCAATGGATATACCCTTCTCGGAGATGATATGCCCGAGCATCTTCCCTTCAGTGACCCCGAATATACATTTCTTAGGGTTGAGGAATATTCCATACCAGTGACATCTCTCACAAATTTGGGCGAGGTGGGCGGAATGATCACGCCTATCCCGGGAAAAGATGGTCAAATCATCCATGTAGATGATTATGCATCGGTTTACTAGGCCTTCAAACGCAATCTCCATGGCCTTCTGAAATGTAGCCCCTGCATTGATTAGGCCAAAGGTCATTCTCTAGTATGCAAACATTCCCCACTTGGTGGTAAATGTCATTTTGTCTCTATCTTTGTACTTAACCATGACCTGGTTATACCCGGAGTACCCATCCAAGAAGGACATCATTTGTGATCCATTCAGAATTTGCAATACCTCATCCAACGAGGGGAGAGGGTGATTATCCTTCTTAGATGCCTTATTCAGATTACAAAAATCCATGCAAAGGTAGATCTTGTCGCTTTTATTCCTCATAAGGACAAGGTTGGCAACCCACGTAGTGTGCTAGATAGGAAAGATAATCCAGGCTGACAACAGTTTCTGAACCTCCTAATGGATTAGAGGTTTGATCAGTGGGTTTACCGGTTTTTTATTTTGCCAGAAGGGCTTAGCATCAGATTTTAGTGGGATGGTATGGGTCATGATGGATGTGTCAGGTTTTCAAATCCTCATACCCCCACGCAATTACATCAATGTATTCTCAGAGAACCGAGAGAATCTTCTCCTTCTCCTCAAGGGAGCAGGAGGTGCCGATGTGTACCAATTTTTCTTCACCGGCCTGGATGATGTTAACTTTTTTGAATTTTCCTCCCTCAAAGGAGGATGTTATCTTTTCCTAGCCCTGAGGGTCTGAGTCAAAGATGCATTCTAGCACTACCATCCCCTTAGGGATGGTTTTGGTTGGTAAGTCTATGATCCCATCATCTTCTTCACCCTGCCTGATATCTTCGTGATCTCTTTCTTCCACTATCTGGTCCTCAAAGACACCAACATTGGCCATGAAGGACATGATATGTTGATCATCCTAAAAGACCTAAAAGTGGGTGAAATTGTCTAGAATGGACTGGTTGGGGACCATCTCGACGGAGAACTTCCAGAGCCGGGAGCCAGCCATTGGCTCGAGAGTGTTGGTAGATACAGCAAGGGCATCTGAAACATATTTTCTTTTCTAGGGAATGAGTTCAATGCCAAAGGCATCAAAATCTTTGATGAGGCTCCATGCCTTGTTGTGCTATGTGGCTAGCCTTTTATCATGACAAGTGTATTGGCTCTGAACCTGCTTAATGATCAACTTCGAATCACCCAACGCCCAAAGGCGTGTGATTCCCTTTCTTAGTGCGAATAGGAGTCTAAGGACCAAGGCCTTGTACTCCATGACATTGTTTGTGTAGTTGAACTGTAGCCTATAAGACACAAGGAAGGATTTCCCCCATAGGTTGATCAGTTCCACTTCGGCCCCACAGCCTTGTTTAGACCGGGACCCATCAAACTTAAGGGTCCACAAGTCATTGTTCGTTGTCTGGAGCTGGGAAGGTGAAGTGGCCTTTGGATTATTTTTGGGAAGGGTGGGAGGAGTTTCCTCTAGCTCTAATGGCTCATGGGTGAGGTTCTCCTCTGGAGGGATTTGTGGTTGGGATTCCCAGACCAATGGTGCTAGAGAGGCACTGTCAGATGAAGTACTTGGTCCTGGAGAATCAGCTTTATGTTCCTTCTCCTGGAGGGTGTTGATGTGTTAAGTAGCAGCGATGAGACAAGGCTCACACTCTAGTTCAGAATGTTTTTGATAATTCACCCGGAACCAAGTGTTGGACAAGCGTGTAGAAGGAGTTGCTGCAATACCCTGAGAGTTAACCTCAACCCTCATTTTTTTGTCTAGGTCCTCAATTCTATGAGAAACCATGGGATCTTCCCCAGGGGTGAAATAAAATGTGAGAATCTCAAGGGGTTGGTACACCCCAAGGGAAGTCTCAAATAAGAGGACTTAATTTACCCTCCCGACTTTGGTGAGGGCCTGTTTCTTCCTAGGTTCACTTTCTACCTGGATCTGGTTAGATTCTCCCTCCTAGGGGAGCCACAAGTGGGAGAAGTCAGTCAAGAAATACCTGTCAAGGGCCTTAGACCAATTCTGACTTAGCAACATTCTGTAAGTATCTGGCAGGGATAACTTTAAGAAACCCCCCTCCCAAAAAGTATAAAATTGTGGCGAATCACATTTTTTTTGGAGGGAAAAATTTTAATATTGATGGCGAATTGTAGTTCAAATTATAGATATTTGGTGGCAAATTTTTTAATAGCGTGTACAATTTTTATAAAAATATGGCGACAACAAATGATTTTAATAGGAAAATTATTAATATAATTGGCGAAGCGGGAAAGTTTTACTGATAAATTATGGTGAAATAATTTTCCAAATATTATAATTAATTATTTGTCATGGCGAATGTATTTCAAAAATACATATAAACTTGGCGATTTAAGAGAATAGTTGTATAGTTGGTATGGCGATTTAATAATTGGAAATAACTATTAAAGTTTCATTCTCCTAAATTTTCATTCTCAAAGGATGACACGTGTGATGTTTCCGGAGAGAGTTTTTAGTAAAGGAGTTATGTCACCACATTTCTTTTGAAATGCACCTTCCACCATTCATCTCTCTTAATCCAATGGTTATGATTTGATGTTGAAGTTGCATTCGGGTCCAATGGTTATGATTTGTCATTGTTATCCCTGAGTCCCACCACTATGATGTCACAGACTCACACGTCCATTGGATTACAACATATCAACGACCAAAGATGAATTTTGGGCCTATTGTTGGTCTTCGTAGAAATAAGTCCCCGATCAATCATACCACGTGTCATGATTTCGCAGAGATTTTTCCATAAAGATTATGAAGTCCATCAATAGGCCTGAAATTCATCATTGGCCGTTGATATGTTGTAATCCAACAGATGTGTGAGACTGTCAGTCTATGACAAGATTTATTAATTAATTTAAAAATTATAAACAACTGTCGTAGATATGACATCAAGTAAAGTAATGACAATTAATGGCGATGAGTAGATATATCATATGACACGTGGTTTGATTGATCGTAGCAATAAGTCCAGGATCAATCATACCACGTGTCATGATTCTGCAGAGAGTTTTCTGTAAAGATTATGAAGTCCATCAATAGGCCTGAAATTCATCGTTGGTCATTGATATGTTGTAATCCAACAGACATGTGAGACTGTCAGTCTGTGACAAGATTTATTAATTAATTTAAAAATTATAAACAACTGTCATAGATATGACATCAAGTAAAGTAATGACAATTAATGGTGATGAGTAGATATATCATATGACACGTGGTATGATTGATCGTAGCAATAAGTCCACAATCAATCATACCACATGTCATGATTCCGCAGAGAGTTTTCCGTAAAGATTATAAAGTCCATCAATAGGCCCGAAATTCATCGTTGGTCGTTGATATGTTGTAATCCAACGGACATGTGAGACTATCAGTCTGTGACAAGATTTATTAATTAATTTAAAAATTATAAACAACTGTTGTAGATATGACATCAAGTAAAGTAATGACAATTAATGGCGATGAGTAGATATATCATATGACATCAAGTAAAGTAATGACAATTAATGGCAATGAGTAGTTATGACATCTTTCCGAAAACGTGACACGTGACACATGTATATTCATTTACTTTGTTACATTTAATTTTTCACGAAAGGTTTTTACCATTTCCTTTTTAATAACCTATCGACTTGTAGGCTCGTACCTGAGCAGGAGAGCAAAAAAGAACTGTTAAACCATTGCCAAAGATTTTGAGATTGTAATTTGTGAGAACCTTAGCCATTCTCACTTCTATCTATCCAAATTTCAAAATATAATTTCGGGTAAGAAATCTAGCCTGATGCATCCCGATTTTGTAATGTCAAAAATTATATTTAACTTGATTTTGAAATTTTAATTCATGCACAATGCATGTACAGTTAGGGTTTTCTTAAATTGGGGACGTGGGGTTTTCTTAATTAGTTAGTTATTATCTATGATTTTGTTAGTAAATATCTGTGATTCTGTGTTTTTTCATTCTTCCAAAGAACAATGGGGAAAGGGAAAACTCAAGGCCAAGGGCAAGCACATGGGAAAACTTTAATAGACTTCAGAAAACTAGTAGAAATCCATGGTTTCACTGATGAGTATCATGATGTTTATGATCCTGCTATCGACGATCAAAGGAGAGTCATATCAATTAAACATACATTGTGTAGTAAGGCAACTGGGCCAAAGAGGTCTGACTTTATAAAATTTAATCCAGTGATAGGTGCAGAAACAAATAAAGTTGCTTCGTGGGATGTAGGTTTGGGTTGCATGTTGTTACCTGAAGTTTTTCCTTACCCAGAAATTGTCTTGATTTGTGCAGAAAATTACGATGAAGAAAGAAAAACAATTGTCAATAAAAATAATCAAGAAGAAATTTTAGCAATAACCCAGGAAGAATTTATCAGATTGCTAGACCTAGGGTTTGACTAACAAAACTGTAATGTCCATATTGACCTCGGATTGCTGGCAGAAAAATATGAGGCAGTCGCACCAAACGCAAAAAATTCATTTATAACGGGTCTAATAGTTACAGAGGCAAAGGCTTCATTGGGTGAGAACCATAAGCCTCCTTATGATTTTAACATTTTTGTGCCATGGGTTCAGGATACTATATCCTCGCTAGCATTTTGCCTAGGAATGGAA